>SKCR01040909.1:0-60708 GCA_019454045.1 Zanthoxylum bungeanum | reverse complement strand
ACCATTTTCCACTGCCATTCATTGACCAGATGCTGGAAAGACTGGCAGGACATGAGTTATATTATTTTTTGGACTGATACTCGGAGTACAATCAGATTGCCATCGTTCCAAAAGATCAGGAGAAAACCACATTTACATGTCCGTATGGTACTTTTGCTTTCCTCAGGATGCCATTTGGTTTATGTAATGCTCCTGCCACATTTCAACGTTGCATGATGGCAATCTTCTCAGACATGCTGAAACAAAGTATGTAGGTTTTTATGGATGATTTCTCTATGTTTGGAGACTCTTTCGACCACTGCTTGCAAAATCTGGAACATGTGTTACAAAGATGCGAAGATACCAACCTGGTGCTCAACTGGGAGAAATGCCATTTCATGGTGTATGAAGACATCGCTCTGAGACACCGGATCTCACAAAAGTGAATCGAGGTAGATAAAGCAAAGATCGAGACAATTGAAAAATTACCTCTACCAACATCTGTCAAAGGGATTCAGAGCTTTCTTGGACATGCAGGTTTTTACAGGAGATTTATCATAGACTTCTCAAAGGTTATAAACTTTTATGCAATCTTCTGGAGAATGATGTGCCTTTCAACTTCACCAAAGAATGGCAAGAAGCTTTTGAGATCCTAAAACAGAAGCTGGTTTCTACCCCCATCATAGTAGCACCAGACTGGACCTTTCCATTTGAGGTGATGTGCGATGCTAGTGATTTTACTGTAGGTACAGTTTTGGGACAACGCAAAGCAAAAGTTTTCCACACCATTTATTACTCTAGCAGAACTCTGAATGAAGCTCAACTCAACTACACAACCACTGAAAAGGAGTTGCTCACAGTTGTGTTCGCTTTTGATAAATTCTAATCCTATCTGCTGGGTCCCAAAGCGGTGGTCTACACAGATCATTCAGTAATCAAATACTTGATCGCGAAGAAAGATGCCAAACCCAGATTGATACGTTGGATACTTCTGTTGGAGATTCTCTAGGTCCCAAGGATCATAAATCAAGCATGAACATGTGTGAATACATTCGAGAAGTCGCGGAATACTTACATCGAGCGGTTGAGCGACGCGGGAGGCAACAAAAATGAAATCTGCTCACTGGTTTCTACTCGGCAGTGGCTGCTGTTCTGCTCACTGGTTTGTGCGGCAGTGGGCTGCATTTTGCTCCTCATTTTCGGCCATTGGAGGTCCTTGAACAAGCTCCAAGCTTCATCAAATGTTTCCCGGCTCATGGGTGGACTTCCCTATCACCTTCGCATGATCCCGGAGTGTGCTAGCACTCTTGATTTTGCCACAAAATCACACTTGCTTCCCTTCTAATTTCAGTTCTGCCCAGCAGAAAATAAAACCAGAAAATGCTCAGCCCTTGGGCGCGAGAAAGATGAAGAGAAGGAGAAGAATTGGCTTCCAATTCGTGTAAGAAGAGAGAGAGAAGGAAGTTGTGTATGTTAGCTTATTTTATTTCCAAAATCAAATAATAACATATACCATAAATGTGTAAAAGCTTTCCAAAAGTCAACTTACAAATTTTTGGCTCCAAAAGCATTAAATGCTTTCTATCAACTCTCATCAAATCACATCAATCAATCAATCAATGGTCACATCACTCAAAGTGACATGATTTGACGCTTGATGTGACGCTAGATGCGACTAGCGATTTGATGATTGATTTGACTTGCGTGCCGCACTCGAATTCGAAATGCGAATGCGCTCGCAAATAATCCCGGGCTCGGGTTCGCTAATTCCAAATTAACGAATTTTCCGTTGTGTCGTAATTAAATGATTACGCCTAGCGAAGTCACTATTCACGTCGCTAACGAATTAATTCTAAATTAATTCGCTCGCCCGAATTAAAATCTAATTTTAATTCCGCGTCAAAATCCAATTTCGTTTAATATATCGAATATATTAATTCATCGATTAATTCCAAATTAATCGTTATCTCTCTTTAATTGATATTTTATCCCAGATAAAATATCTCCGTAATTAATCCCAGATTAATTTTCTCTCTCATCTTATTAATCCAGATTAATTAAAATGCGAGTCATACGTCATCGGTGAATCTTTGGGAAGCGACCCATGAGATCCCCGGATATGTTGGCAGTAAATTCGATCGTCGGACTATCCGAACACGTAAGTACCTCGTACTACATTTATACCGAATTACAAGACAAGGTTAGCTTCTAGCAAAGCGCCATGCCTCCCCAATTCTCCGGAAATATCCTTACAAGAATAAATGATCTATATCAGGCGTAGTATACGTAGTATTGCGTATTTTTGTCCAGTATCAGATGATCACATGCAAGGCCTGGGGCTGGTACAGTGTCTGCCCCGTACGAAGCATATATCGGATTACGAGCAACTAGTCTCTTTAAAATCGGATAATCATGACCAAGTCATATTATCCCGACGGTTGCAACCTTTTATAGAGAACCAGTTCTGTATCCCTGCGCGATCATCAACTCCATATGACTGGAGTGACACTTCCGTCTTGACATCACACCCAACACACTATGATTCTCAATATACCCATCATTGGCGTACACAGAACCGGTTAAAGCCCTAGACGACCACAACCAAAGTATATTGATTGTCGCAAGTATTAGAGGTGTAAGTCTCAGGTTAAGACCAAATACACCTACCCTGATTTCGGACTTCCATAGACACATAGTCATACTACCAATGGAATTCCGAGGGGGTCTTATCCAGAGCGAAGCTGTTTCCCGTACCATCGGTGAAGCACAACCTCTTATTAAACTTGCATGAGTATCCTATACCCAAATATATGAGAACTATGTCGTTGTGCCCTCATAACGCGCACAAGTGTAATACTAGTCTTTTACGCATTCATCGATGTCAAATCTCGATAATGCTCTGACTAGGGATTTTAATGATTTATCTTTTGTGGACTGATACTGTCTCATATCATTCTCAATCCAGGAACAAATCACAGGGACCTCCTATCATTTATACATCTAGGTGATCTAATCACAAATGATAAGAGTGCAATCTCCTTTGTCACATAGTTAATTTGTACAACAACACCGTGATCTATACAAATAGTGACGCTATGGGTCATAATTGTCCAACAACTTCTTCTGCAAGAATTTGATGAGGAGATTAGAGATAGGAATGGGACATAAAATCAAGTGGTAGATCGTTTATCGAGGCTCGAGAATGGAGAAATAGCTGGCAAAGAACTGACAATCAAAGAAACTTTTCCAGATGAACTGTTGTTTGCCATGAAATAGCACGATGTCCCTTGGTATGCTGACTATGTCAACTACATAGTATCAGGAAAATGGCTGTTGGGATGGACAACTCAGCAACAGAAGAAGTTCTTCAAAGAAGTCAAGCACTATATCTGGGATTAGTCGTACCTGTTCAAACGCTGTGCTGATCAATTACTGAGGCGTTGTGTTCCATGGAAGGAAGTCAACAGTGTTCTGCAGCATTGTCATTCATCACCATATGGCGGACACTTCAGAGGGAATAAAACTGTAGCCAAAGTCCTACAATCAGATTTGTTCTGGCCCACTCTTTTTAAAGATGCTTATCTGTTTGCTCTTCAATGTGACAGGTGCCAGAGAACGGGAAATATTTCAAGGAGAAATGAAGGACCGCTGCAAAATATTCTGGAAGTGGAGATATTCGATGTGTGGGGTATTGATTTTATGGGACCCTTTGTTCCATCATTCGGAAACCTGTACATATTGGATGTTGTAGACTACGTCTCCAAATGGGTTGAAGCAATTGCACTGCCATCAAATGATTCAAAAGTGGTGATCAAGTTCCTTAAAAAGAATATTTTCACTCGCTTCGGAACACCTCGGGCAATTATCAGTGATGGTGGCAGACGTTTCTGCATCAGATACTTTGATGCACTCTTATCCAAATACGGAGTTACCATAAGGTTGCCACTACTTACCATCCACAGTCAAATGGATGGAAGTTTCAAACAGGGAGATCAAAAGAATATTGGATAAAATCGTTGGATCAATAAGGAGGGACTGATCTACAAAACTAGATGACGCATTATGGGCCTACCGGACAGCTTACAAGACACCCATTGGTATATCCCCATATCGAATGGTGATTGGGAAAGTGTGATATCTGCCAGTTGAGCTTGAACACAATGCGTACTATGCACTCTTATCCAAGACAGACATTTCTGCATCAGATACTTTGATGCACTCTTATCCAAATATGGAGTTACCATAAGGTTGCCACTACTTACCATCCACATTCAAATGAGCAGGTTGAAGTTTCAAACAGGGAGATCAAAAGAATATTGGATAAAATCGTTGGATCAATAAGGAGGGACTGGTCTACAAAACTAGATGACGCATTATGGGCCTACCGGACAGCTTACAAGACACCCATTGGTATATCCCCATATCGAATGGTGATTGGGAAAGCATGATATCTGCCAGTTGAGCTTGAACACAATGCGTACTATGCACTAAAGAAGTTGAATCTTGATCCACAAGCTACATGTGAGAAAATACTCCACCAACTCAATGAATTGGAGGAATTTCGCCTACAGGCTTATGAGAATGCCAGATTATACAAAGAAAATACCAAGAAATGGCATGATTGAAAAATTATGCACAGACATTTGGAACCAAGACAACATGTGTTGTTGTACAATTCAAGGTTGAAACTGTTCCCTGGAAAGTTGAAATCAATATGGTCAGGTCTATTTGTGATTACTCAAGTTTTACCATATGGAGCTGTTGAGTTACTTGATCCCAACACCAACGAAAAATTCAAGGTTAACAGTCAGCGTGTCGAGCACTACTGGGGAGAATTATTTGAGTGATAAAAAGAAAGTGTCATACTTTCAGATCCAGCCTAATATTCAGGCAATCATGTCTAGCTGACGACGTTAAACTTAGCGCTAGTTGGGAGACAACCCATGTAATTTGAGTATATATTGTGATTTGGTATGTTTTATTTTTGTATGTTTATTTTGTGTAGGTAAAGTCAGATTTCAAGATGGAAGAAGCTCTCGTAAATCTTCACAAGCAATTTCCTTCTCTCCTTTAAAATTCTCTGATAAAGGTATACAAAGCTCGCATGGAATGAATGAGACTTCTCACGATCAATGGTATTCCTAATGACATTCATTGGGTAATTGAAGCATCGGTCCGATTAGCAGGTGAGTATTCTGATTCTAGTAATTCTTATTTGCCTGGTTTTGGAAGAAGCACCTATGCAAAAAAACGTAGAGCTAAACAAATGGGTGTTTGTTACAAATGTGCACACTGGAATTGCAATACTCGTTGTCGTTCTTTAGGAATGGTGTCTGATAATCGCGAAGATAAAATTAAATTCATTAGAGATGGCTTGAATAAGGAGTTTTTAGATGATATATCTTCGACTTTTGAGATGCATCCCAGTAGATATGTTCATATAGCCATTCACAAATTACATACACAATTCCGAAAAGAAAGACAACAGTATAGTCTCGGGAATCTGACTCTAAAAGACATTGTTTGCCAATTTATTAGAAAATTGGATGGGAAGCTTGTCGCTGACGTATGGACGTCATTCAAGCCGTTACTTCCTATAAATATTATAGCTCTT
The DNA here is from genome assembly GCA_019454045.1 of Zanthoxylum bungeanum. Classification (NCBI taxonomy): domain Eukaryota; kingdom Viridiplantae; phylum Streptophyta; class Magnoliopsida; order Sapindales; family Rutaceae; genus Zanthoxylum; species Zanthoxylum bungeanum. The sequence goes on along the minus strand of SKCR01040909.1, from coordinate 55,115 downwards.
TGTCTTTTCCTAATAATTGTGATTTTTTTTCTTTTATTTTCTCTGGCAGGATCCAGACTTTTTGACTTTTCACGATTCATTTTACTATTTAACTAATAATTATCATTTCGCAGGTACTAATGCTATTATTATTAACCCTTTTCAGGTGCTATAAATTCAACTCAAGATTGCACTTTTGAAGGCATCCAGAATTGAGAAAAGAAACATACATAAAATGGAAGCCATTTCTAGCAGACGAGTTGTAATATATGTGTCTTTTGTGGTACTAGCGTTGGTACTAAGCCACAATATGTAGCAACAGCACATGAATTGGGTCGAGTCTTAGCTGAAAGGAATATGCACCTAGTATATGGCGGTGGCAATCTTGGACTAATGGGGATCGTTTCAAAGGCCGTACAGGATGGAGGCAGTCAAGTTCTGGGAATCATCCTAAAACCTTTGGCGGAAGCAAATCTGATAGGACCATCAAATAGAGAGGAACTAATTGTGTTAGGTATGTTTGAACGACTGGTTGAAATGATTAATCGTGCTTATGCTTTTATTGCTTTGCCAAGTGGCTTGGGCACAATGGAGGAGATTTTGACTGTACTATCTTGGTGAACTTGAACATACACCAGAAATCGATTGGATTGTTTAACGCATATGGATTTTATGATTTTCTTTGTGTGTTTCTTGATGATGCCCAGAGAAATGGGTTCGTGACAAAACCTTTAAAAGAACTCCTCTTTACTGCCAGAACTGCCCCAGATTTAATTGATCAAATCTTAGCCTTTGAACCACAAATTGACCCTATCCTTTCAAAGATAATCTGGTCCGATAATGATCGTAGTAAGAGGCGTCGGATAAATCTGAATCTTAACCTTTAACTTTTCATTTAGATGTAGAATTTCAGCTAACCAGATACAATTTTCTACACTCTTCTTCTATTGTTTAAGACATTGGGGACAATGTCTCATTTAGGTTTATGGGAGGGGGATAGTTAATTAGTACCTTGTTTTTATTGTTTTACTTTTTAGTTTAAATTTTTCGAAAAACTAAAAAAAAATTGAAAAATTTTACAAAATATCAAAAAACTATTTTGTGTTTTTAATTTGATTAATCAGGTGAAATTGGTATAAGATAGCTGTGTAAGGAATTTCACTCTTGAGACATATCTCAACCTATTTCGGAACAATTTAATTTTTGTTTATTTCCTTTTGAATTATTTAATTTGTGAATTCTCCATAATACTAACTAAATAGATCTTCATATGCTCAATTGACAGGTATTATCAACATACATGGTAACATACAGACATGAGCTGTAATTGAAAAGTTTGTAATATTCAGTGCTCTAGTTTAATTGGAGGAAGCATCTATAAAAAGCGATGAGATAAAAAACAAAACGTCTAAGATCCGAGTTATTAAGTCCGTAGGGGTGTCTTAACACCTAGTGCCCTAAATCCAACTGGTTTGGGAGTCACTGGCCTAAAGCTCTCTACATGGATCGAAGATGTTGCAAAAATATATGTATCTGAAGTCTGAGTAATTAAGTCCATAGGGGTGTTTTAACACCTAGTGCCCTAAAGCCAACTGGTTTGGGAGTCACTGACCCAAAGCTCGCTACATAGATGGAATATATTGTATATAAAATAAAAAAAATCAAAAAAAAAATCAAAAAAATCAGAAAAATCAGAAAAAATATTCCATTACTAAAAAAATGTGTGAATTCTGATATAACTTTAGGACAAAAATATTACTCTCTTTTCAACTACGCTTGTGACTATTGTGGGCACAATGAATTGATTAATGTCTTGTTCGCTGTGTATGAAGAATGGTTAAAATAATCGGAGAATTTACTTATTCGGTAATTTAAAAAGAAATAAAATAATTATTACCTTGGATAAGAAGTTTCACATGTTTAGTCACTAACTTCTTTATTCTTTTTTCTTTTGTCTTTTTGATTTTATGTGCATTAGTTTTAGAATCTTTTTACTTTTATAAGACGTTTGTGGCTATCGTCGCTGCAAACCCTCACGAGACTACAACTTGTCCACTAGGGACACCTAGGGGTTTAAAGGCTTGTTGCATACACTAAATGCAACCGTGATCCCTACATAAGTGACTTAGTTTAATTTTTTTTAAAGTTATTTATTATATTATATTTTATTATTTTTCTCGAGGATTAGCAAAATGTTAGGTTTGGGGTGTGATGAGCGGTAAATATATCAATATTTACCGTTATTTTACTTAATATTTTGTATAGGTTCTTGGGTTTTGTGAATATTTTGATGAATTTTGTGTATTTTGTAGATAAATAAGGTTTCGGGACTCATTGGAATTAAATCAGGGCCAAAACAGAGAAAAATGGAGCAAAAGAGCAAAATTGTCATTTCTGCGTCATGACGCGCAACACTTCTGCGTCGCGACCGCTAACGTGCGCCGGACATGTGTCAACATCAGAGAAACTAGCTATCATACGCACTTGCTAGCATGCACCGACCACATTTCAACATCACAACAATCTTGCTAACATACGCCAGACACATGTCATCATCACATGCTGCCGACAATACACGTCATTGCTGACGTCAGAGATGCGACACGCACAAGTTCACGTGTCACGATGCCGAGCCAATAATTCAATTACAGACGGAAAATGAGTACATGTGTCAGCATCTCATGAAGCAGCGGATAGGTGGCATGAATCAACGGCGAGTCGCGACACGCAGGCCGAAAGTTTGCCTATAAATTAAGGCCGATTTCATTTCAAAATTTCACATCTTCCTAAAGTTCCTAATATGAGATTAAGGATTGTATCTTGTTTGTTTAGTTTTAGTTATTTAATTTTTGTATTTTTATTTTTAGTAGTGGTAGTAGTAATACTTTCCTAAGGTTCTGAATAAGGATCTAAGGATTTTATTTTTATTTATTTAATTTTTGCACTTTCAATTATGCATTTTTATTTTTAATAGTAGTAATAGTTTATTTACTTTTTATTTCTTCTATGTTTAGTAGTTAATTTTCTACTGGGGGAAGGGTCAAGCTTTTATTATTTTAATTTAGATTAATCTCCTTTTAATTATAATATATAAATTATCTTAAAACCTGACTTAATTAGATACCGTTTTTATGATCGGTTGGAATTAATTAAATTGATTTTAACCTGACTAAATTGGATACCGCCTTTATGGTCGGTTGGAATTAATTCAAAATCTGACTTAATCAGGATACCGTCTATATGGTCGGTTGGTAATATCATGCAAATTTATATATTATAGTAAGGGAGATTTCTAAATTAGAAACAGTAAAGGCAGATTAATCTCACTTATTTTATAATATGGAAATTGTAATTTAATAGTATGGATTAAAGTTGATATCGCCTTAATGGCTAGTTTTTATTTATGTACATAATGTGACACTGCTTATACGGTCGGTCTTTATGTGACAGATGATTACCGCATATATGGCTGGTTTATGGATAAATAATAACATCGCCTTTATAGTTGGTTTGACTTAATTGGGTAACACTGACAATTTCTATATTATAATAAAATGAGATTTCTAAAAGTGGATCCCATAACCCCAACATTTTATTTTTATTCTAGAGAAATGATGAAACACAATATTCACATGTTTAATAATTAATTTAATTATATTATGGGTAATACTTTGGTTTGTTTATTGAATCTTAAGCTTAATGTTTCTTGTTGCCTGATCACCAATAAGATTGATGTGGTAAACTTAAAATTAACTTGGAAAAGGGATTTTAGGTTTCAGCATTATATTCAATAGCTCACAATCTCCATTAAGGATAAATAACCCTTAAAAGATTTCCTTCCAGGATAGACATATACCTGTCGGGTAGGGGTAGCCACAATTGGAACTTGAACTTAATGAATTCAGGTAACTTGGTTAACATAGACATATGATTAATTGAGTTATACTGGGTGTTTGTATCTGAACATCGGAGAGGCTTTTGCATATCTTCGTGTTCCAGGATAGCAGACTGATTTATTACACATATATAAGAGAATCAATTCATCATTATAATAATATTGTGTGGAATCACAACCCTAGATATTTGTGTCTTTTTTTATTTTCCTTATTATTTTCTTTTGTGCCTTTATTTATTTATTTATTTAGCAAATCACATTCAACCAATCAATCAAGCAATCATTCCCTTATCTTCCTAATTAGATACCTGTAAATAAATAGAATCAATAATTAATAAGAACAATAGAAATTAAGTCCTCATGGGATTTGTTACGGTTGATGCTCCGAGTGCCAATCCGGATCGTATTTATGTCCGATTCATAAATACGAGCAATTAAATTTTTCATAATATTACTTAATTTAACGGTAGCACCCTTGTCTTTTATACGCTTATTCGATCTAATTGCGATTATATATCTGATTACGATTAGATCGAAACTGAATCTGGTTCAGTGATACGTGTATATTAGACAAAGACCCTAGGATTTACAGTAGAGTGCGCAGTTAAACGTAGTTTGTAATTGACATTGGGAAGCGCACTATTAGTTGTATATCCTTAAATAAAGTTCATGGTCAAGATTTACTAACACGGGTCGGTTAGTAAAATCCGTTGAGACCAATACATGTCGTATATCGTGACTTAGTCTGATGGTTTATCCCAGTGAACCATGAGTCTTGGGAGACTCGTATAGACATGTAGATGTTTATTTGATAAGACACTGAACGACTCACTGAAGGTTTCCTAATAGATGGTACACTAACGTCAATAGGAACCTTCTCGAGTTTAGCAAGCATAGTGGTCATTCGACTTGAGATACCACTGTGGATATATGAGTTATCCTCCACACTTTGATGGCAGTCACGTCAACAATCTAGTCATGATCAAACCTCTGCTTGTTCGTTGGGTGTGGACTGATGCTCATGATATCATGTGCGTATCAAGATATGATCTGTTAGTCCTATGTACAGGGCATATGCATCCAGCACGTGTTTGCGATCTAGTAAATCCATGGCCGTGGTATAACGTCGGAAACCAGTTCCGAGTATTATTTCATGATCTTAAATTAAAAGTCGATTGTATTATACTGAACGGATTTGACGTTCTGATCTATATCACAGGTATAATACGGATGGCCTGTGATGGAGGGATTATACGTATGCAATGACCTCAGCTTGCATAGTTAGCGTGATTATCCATGGTCGTCATAATCCACGAGTAGGTGGATTATGGACACGAAATTGGATTTCGTGACGGATAAACCTAAACTTATAGAGTCCCACAATATGAAGTGTACTCGTTGAGAACTTGGGCAACTCGATATGAATAATACGGATTATTCATAATACTTCACCGGATTAAGTGAGTTAATTCGGATCGTTTAATTGTTAAACGATAACACATGCAATTAGGGGATTTTGTCCGCTAATAATTATTGTGTATTTGTATTTGATACATAATATGATTAGATACAAATTAATTATTCGTCAAATGAGATTTTGACACATGCCATTAAATATATGTATTTGTTCAATAAAATACATATATATAATAATAATTAATTGATTAAATTTTTCATAATTGTTATGAAAAATATTTAATTATTATTAGTTACACTTGTCATAAAATTAAAGGTTAAAGTGTCAATTTGATTTGCCACCACTTTAACTTTATAATTAATTAATTTTAATAATTTTCATTTTTGATAATTGTTATTACACTTGTTTATTATTAATTGGAACATTTTGCATGGCTTTTATTACACTTTTATTTGTCCAATTATGATTGGCTAAAATAAAGTGAATTTGGTATTTTAATTTGATTAAAATAAAATGAAAAAAATGCCCCAATTACTTTAATAATCGGTCAACAAGGAAATAAATTGAAAAATTACTTTCATCGTCCTTATGTCTTCCACCATGACCGATTCTCACCAAGAAAGAAAAACCCAAAATTTTTGTTTGATAAAACAAGAAGATAAAGTGAAGAAAACAAGAAAAGCTTGAGGGTTTTAGGAGATTAAAGGTAATCTATATCATCCTTGAGCTTAGAAAATTATTTTATTTGTTCTTGTGTTCCTAGAACATGTCTAGTGTTTCTTTACTTGTTCAAATTTGGGGCTTTTTGGTTTTGGTGGATGAATTGGAAGATTATGTATGTGTGAAGTTGGTATTGGAGTTAATTAGTGTAATTTTGTTCCAATTTGTTCAAATTATTGTTGGACAAAGTTGTTGTCATTCTAGAGTTATTGATCCACTCTAAATATCCTACAATTGTTCTAGAGATGTTCATATATGGTGGGATTTATTTGATGTTGGATTAAAGCATGAAAATTTGGTCAATTTACCTTCTAGATTAGATCTTGAATTTTCAGTATATATATTGATGTATTTGAAGTTAAATTAATATTATGGATGCATTTTGGGAGTTGGCAAAATTGCCGGAAAGTGTTTCCGACTTGAAATAAGCGAAAACGGCCAAAAATGGCGTTACCGGGTGGATTTTGAGTCAACCGGGTGACAGCTTTCCAAACAGTGAATCTGTTACTATTTGGGCAGCCCATGAACTGCCCCGACACTATTGGAGCTGACCTGGGCAGTTTCCATAAGTGTCAGGTAGTCGGTTCGGTCAAAAAAGCATTTTGCGTCATTTTGCGGAAAATCGACTTTCGTAAAAGTTTCACGAAGTTTCAACTATGTTTATGTCAATATTTGATATTGAATAAATAGGTTTAGGTGAAATATGAATAAATTATTCATATAAGATATTGAATAATTTATTTGGTATTTTGAAAAAGTTTTAAAATATGATTTCACCCGAACCCGCGCTTCCGCTGCGCCCAATGCCCAAAACCCCAACATGATCGATATTTTTATACTATTATAGCGATACATGCACTTGCGTTACATGTGTGATTTCACCGATCAATCTCGAATACAAGATGAGACGGTAAAGGCAAACTTCTTCAACTGTGTACATCATATCATTTTCATTGGTATCCATTACCCTGTAAATAATATTAATAATCACATCAAAGAGAGTTTTAAGTCTTTGAAAACATATAGAAACATATTACGTATAAACATTATGGTCAATAATTTCACAATAATAAGGTAATCAAAACTAGGTGTAAAATGAATCATAAATATGAATCATATACATCAAACAAATCAAAAATCAACACACAAAAAAATTGAACACAGAAATCAACACACAAAAAAAAAAAAAAAAAATTGAACACAGAAAAGCCAATCAGTATTTACTTATTATTTATTTTCATTTTGTTTTTTTTTTGTATTGATCGGCAGCTGTGTTTTGGTTTTTATCAATGGAAACAATTTCATTTCAATTCCAGTTTTGCTTTTTTGTTATTTTCGTTTGTTGGTCAATCGATTACAGAGCTAAAGTCAAAATTTTCCCAGAGAGTCAATAAGGGAGAAGGTAAAAAAAAAAATCATGCCTGTTGTTGAATCGGCGATTCAAGATTCAGCTGAATCATCGGCGGCATCAACACTGGCTTTAAACGGTCAGAGATTGATGATTTTGTGAACACATAAGTGGAGAGCAAACATGAATAAATAAAAGCATTGACGAAAAAAGATTACCTGCTACGATGAGTTGTTGCCTGTTGATTGAGATTTGAGAGAGATTGAGGGTTGAGGCCGCCGGCGTGAGAGACTGAGAGTGAGCTGTGAGGACGTGAGGTGAGAGTTAGGTTTAGATTTTAAGTTTAGGTTTTAGTTTTAGGTTTATATACTTCAGTTAAACATACAAAATTATTAAAGTACCCTTTCATGTTTAACAAATATAATAAATAAAATTAATGGTAAATTTATAATATACTAAACGAATTGGATTCGAATTCGATTCATTTATGATTCGTTTAATAAATAAATTTTAAACGAATAAACGAATTGAAGAGCTCAAATTCGGATTCGATTCGTTTATTAAACGAATCGAATCGAATTGACCTATTTATTAAACGAATCCAATTTTCCAAACCCATATTCGCTTTAAAGCGAATCGAATCAAATGAATAAATGAATCCTAACCCAAATTGCCACCTCTAAATTTTATGTGGGAGGTCAATTAGTCCACTTTATATTAAGGGTGGCAATGGGCCGGGCCGGGCCGGGCTTGTACAACCAAAAAAAAGCCTGGGCCCGTGAAAAGCCCGGCCCGGGCTTTTTTTGGGCCTGAATTTTAAAAAAAAATATATAAAAAATATAAATATAAAATATATTTACACTATATATAAAGACAATTTATAAATAAATCACAAGTTTAATTGATAAATTAACAATTTAAATAATAAAAATGATAAAAACATATTAAAAATATATATATATTTATGTTTATTTATGTTTTTTAATTTTTTTTTTAATTTTGGCCCGGGCCCGGGCCCGAGTCAGGCTTTCATTTTATGGCCCGGCCCTGGCCTTTTCGACCGCAGGCCGGGCCGGGCCGTGGGCTTTTTTGTCACCCTTACTTTATATATACTGACATTTGGACATGAGACTATTAATTTTTCTTATGATTTTGTTCACTAGAGAAGCCTCCTCCATGATGTTAAAGATTCGAATCCTGATGTTAAAAGTCAAATTTTTTAAAATATAATCGAGATACCATCAAACTATCGTAAACGCCATTAAATAGATTATATATATATATATATATATATATATATATTTTAATCATAAGTTTTAAGTTTAATTTATCTTTAGTCAATTTTTAACTAATAAGAGGTTTGACATAATTTTTTCTCTCTTTTACCTTCATAAAACCAAAAAAAAAAAATTATTGTTCACGTGAATAATATATATTTTTACTTTAAAAAGGAATATGTGGTAAGCTCAAATATATTTTAATCATTTATCTCTCATTTAGCCACTGTATTTTAAAAGCACTTATTCTTATTTTAAATATATACTAAAGATTAATTCCTCTTTAGTTTTTTGTGAGTGGATGAAAACACTTATAGTCATATGGTAACTATACCTAAACAAATACTCACTTAACCATACACATTATTGACAGTCATTTTGTGATTGTAGGTAAAAAAAATACAGTTACAATGTAATTGAAATATGAATGTGTTTGGATGGGATATGTTATTTATCAATTTTTTAACATGCATTATTCAATCAAATTATTAACTAGAAAATCAAATTATTAACTAGCAAACGTGTAATCATTAATCAAACATAAATTCAAAAGTCTGAAAATATTGTAGATGAATGCAAATTATATCAAGTCGAGTTTTAATTTGTTCCTAAGAATTTATTAGCCCCGCCTCGGTACTTTACAGATGTCTTGTGGCTAACGTTCTCCCATGATACTTGATTACTTCTTGATTGAGAGACACTCCTTTGTACCAAGAACACGAACTAGAATCAATGATGGAAACTCTCTAATATGCCTAAGAGTTGTGTAAGAATTGAATGAATAAAATGAACCCAGTAACCTCTTTTTATAGACATTGAGGTTTTCCCTTATAAATGTACATTTATGTCAAGGTATGCATTCATTTAAAGGTTATAACCTTGCAATGAACCCTTTGAAGCCAAAGGGTTGTATCATTTCTCATTAAGGAACATATCGTTTTAATCCAAATATTTGTGTCATTTCTTGTTAAAGGATTATATCCTTTCATTCCCTATAAATATACACCTTATATTTAGGAAATTTCCTACAATCCCCCACAATTTTCTAAATATTAATACAAACACTTAAGACAGTTTCCTTGAAATGAAATTGCATCGGAATAGGTAGCTTTCGTCTTGAATATTTCCTAATAAATGACTTACTTGGCAAACCAGTGACCCATAGTCTTGAATTGTTCTGCCATTAGTGTAAACCAAGACAATAGCCATCACACGGCTTCACTTCGACCATTTCATGTTCTATGGTTTTTTTGATTCAGTCATGAATATCGGTTATGGCTTCATCAAGTACTCTAGGGAATCCATCCTTTAAAATTCTCATGGAATCGGGCTCACTTCTTACTTGAAATAGGTGATCTACTGTATAAGGTATTTTTTTCGATACCCCTATTAGGACTCCTATCTTAATATAGTGATCATTAAAAGTCTTTATTTATCCTAACATTGACAGACAACACTCTGAGTCATCACAAGAATGGGAAATAGTATAAAACTCTACAATGCTTGCGTTGAATTGCTTAAAATTTCAATTGTCCATTTTGAACCAAGATCTTGTGATCTCCAGTCAGTTAGGTTGGGTTTCCACATTGAAAATTATTAATTTATAGGCTTCAAGCTCATTCCCTTCAATGACTTCTCAACTTGCTCTCGAGTAAGTGGATCCGCTAGGTTTTCTTTTGATTTGACATAATATATTGATATTATACTGCTTGAGAGTAGTTGTCTTATGGTATTATGTCTTCGACGTATGTGTCGAGACTTACCATTATACATTATTTTTTGGGCTCTCCCAATAGTCGATTGATTATCACAATATATACTTATAGCTGGCACCGATTTTAGCGAATTTAGAATATCCTCTAAGAAATTTCGAAGCCACTCCGCTTTTTCCGCTGCTTTATCTAATGCTATAAACTAAGACTTCATAGTAGATTGGGCAATACATGTTTGTCTCGAGAATTTCCATGACACGGCTACACCACCAAGTATGAAAATAAATCCACTCGTGGATTTGGAATCCATTGTATCAGATATCCAGTTAGCATCATTATCTCCCTTTATAACAGTAGATATCTTGTATAATGCAAACTATATTTTGAAGTTTCTCTCAGATATCTAAAAACTCTTATTATGGCTTTCCAATGGTTATGTCCTGGATTACTCATAAATCTACTAAGTTTGTTTACGGTTAGAGCGATATTTGGTCGTGTGCAATTTATGAGAAGCATCAAACTTTCAATGATTCACGAATACTCTAATTGCGATACGCTCAAACCATTATTCTTTAACAGATGTGGAGTTAGGTCCACATGCGTTCTAGCCACATTTAGATCTTTTTTATTATCTCAAGTATTTTCTCAACATAATAAGTTTGAGATAATATGGATCCCTCAAATATCCTGGAAATTTTAATTTTTATGATCACATGTCAAATTTATCGGTCAAAGTTTTCTTAGTCGACTGAATCTGTTGGTGCGATTATAGAACCCTAGGGTCGGATTGGTGTTCCGTGTAATGAAAATGGGTCTAACCCATAGATATCAAGCATGAGTATATTTTTAAATTATTTTATATAATATCATATTCCATTAAGAGTCCGTAGGGAAACACGAATCGGAGTTTGGAAACTCCAGAACGGAGAAAATAAAGTTTCAGTGCTCATGGGCAGTAGCTCTCAGCCTGTCGCGATGCGCAGACTTAAGAGTCGCAATGCCCAATCTACGAATATTCAGAATCGCACGCGCAAGGGTGAGCGTCGCGACTCCCGCATCTTTGAGAGATGAGTGTCGCGATGTTGGATATCTGAGTCGCAACGCTGCCCTGTGTAAATTATTGGTAGAGAGCAAATTTGTCTTAAATCCAATTCAAAACACTTATAATTTTCTCTAAACACTTCAATACACCTAAAATCCAATTTTAACATCAAAACCAACATCAACACGTGTTATACAATAAACATACATGTATACTAAATACATATATGCATTTATTTGAATCAAAACATAAACCAAATAGAATCCCACAATAAAGTTACTTATAAATAATTCTAGGTCATTCAAATGTGGTCAAAATGATTCTAGAATGGTAGTTATAGCTCAAAGCTATCATCTAGAGTACAAAACTCTAATTTTATGTTCTATGTCCAATATGAATATTTTGACCCAATTACAAACATATTGTGTTTATGCTTCCAAAGCATCCATACACATTCATTAGCCTAATTTCAATATCAAACTATATTATTATTATCCAATACATAATACGCCACTATGTTTCATTAATGATAACAACTCACTAATAAAAACATTACTTAGAGATGATCAAACTTATCTAACAAGCTTGATTTCAAGATCGATGTTCTTCTCTATGTTAAAATATTATAGAGAACTTTCAAAGCTAGCAAGCTTGATTCCAAGATCCAATCTTCTTCTCCTTGTTTTTGTAGAGAACTTCCAAAACTAGCAAGCTTGATTCCAAGATCAAATATGGTTCTCCTTCTTGTTGTAGAGAGCTTCCAAAGTTTCTCTCACAAAAACTTTACTTAGGCTAATATTTCTTTCTTTTGCTTAATGCTTGTTTTTGCCTTTCATAAACACTTGCTCAATCTTGCCTTTTATAGTGAAGCTTATGCAACTTTTAATTAATAAAAGTTGTAATCAACTTTTAGGTTGTCTTAATCCAATTTTCCCAATATGCATCATTAGGTGTGACTAATCACCTTTGTCTACCACTTTGATTTAATCCAATTAAAACTAGACAAAGTTTAACCAATTGATTAGTTCATTGTCTACCATTTTGATTTAATCCAATTAAATCAATCCAAATACACCTATAATTATTATTTTATAAATATCAAAATATCCTCCAATGGTATAGATATTTATGAAATTACAATAAAGCTCTTATGTGATTTTGGATTAATCCATTATTCCAATTGGTTCAAAGTAAATAATTAATGTTATCCAGTAACACTTATTTATTTTAATTGATAATTATAATATTAAATATCAACGATACACTTCATATTATGAGACTCTCTAAGCTCAGACACGTTCGTCATATAAGCCTAATTTATATGTACGCAATTCGGCCACCTTCGATTTTGCGAAGAACACGAACGACCTTTATGAACTATACAAGTCGAGGTTATCAAGTATGTTTAACAATCTCTCCATCATAATCTATTTTAGTTGTACTTAGGAAACATAGATTACACCGTCAAGTTTCTGAAGTGCACATCTCATATTGTCGACATGTCAACTATTCTTTACAGTTAATCAGAACACTATTTCTAATACATGTGATCCACCCTAGGTGATCGGCTTTGGCCAAAGTATTAATAATCGTGACTTACTCACAAGGATACCTAAACCTCTTATGGTACACATACGAGTCAACATATTCTATCTTCATACGCACTTGATTAATGAGTGCATCGGTCCATACCGAACGAACATCTAGTGGTTAGACCATGAAAGGTCTCTGACATATATGGCATCAAAGTGTGGAGGATTATACACAAAATAAATGTTATCCTATAGTAAAATGATCACATATGCTACTCGACTCGAGGAGATTTCCTATTAATGGTGGTGTGTACTTTCAACTATTAGGAATAACTTGTGAGTCATTCATTATTTACTCCTACGAATACCCACATGTCTATACAAGTTTCTCTTGCTCATGGTACATCGGGTTAAACTATTGGAACTCCAATTCCAATATAGGACATGTGCTAGTCCTCTAGGTTATAGAAATTCGACCGTATTCCAAAACCAACGATTAGGAATACTTACTTTAAGAATGGTTTATAATAGTAATATTATCTCGATGTTGGACCACTCACTGTCCTGTATTACTACGTGACTATTCTAAGGTCGATGTCATTCTTAGCATATTTATATATTAAAATAATATGCATAATGACATTACCATTAACAAGTTTGAAAAAAATATAGTTATTTTATTAATAAATAATAAAATATAATGTACAATACATTATTCGGATTGGCACTCCAAGCACCAACTCCAACAGAATCATCTCATAATTACTACCAATTATCAGCATATCGTCTACATAGATATACACAATGATATATCCATTTTGAGGTGATTTAGTGTATACATACTTATCGCACTCATTGATTTTGAATCCACTTGATAATATTTCTTTGTCAAATTTCTCATGTCATTGTTTAGGTGCTTGTTTTAATCCGTACAAGGATCTTACAAGTTTGTATAACTTGTGTTTTTGTCTACGAATATTGAAACCTTCTGGTTGTTTCATGTTAACCTCATCATCCAACTCTCCATTTAACAATGTCATCGTTATATCTATTTTATGTAATTCAAGACCAAATATGGATGCTATGACTACAAGCATTCTTATTGAAGTGATACAGGTCATTGGTGAATAGGTATTAAGGTAATCAATGCATTCTTTTTATCTATAACCTTTTATGACATGTCTTGACTTATACTTATCTATTGATCCTCTTCCGTTTGAAAATCCATTTGTAGCTCATCGACTTACAACCTGGAGGAAGATCAACCAACTCTCAAGTATGATTTTGAAGGATATAATTAATCTCACTTAGGGGTGAGCAAAACCAGTTTTGGTTCCGATTTCCCCTGGAACTTAAACCTACTCGGAAAAATCGGTTCCTAACTAAGTGGAACCGGATCCTACCCAATTAAATAGGGTACCCAATTAATCAGTTCCAATTCGGTTCTGCGTGGAATTGGAACCTACCTAATTAACTAGGGTACCATATTAATCGGTTCCAATTCGGTTCCGCGTGGAACTGAAACCTACCCAATTAAATAGGGTAACCTATTAATCGGTTCCAATTTGGTTCCGGTCCGGTTCTGATTTACCCTATTTATTTTTAATTGTCAAACTTTGAAAATACAATTATTTCCCACACTTGAATATTACATAATATTATTGGCAACTGTCCATAAAAAAATAAAACAGTAAATAAAACTGCGTATTGTATAATACTTTTTGACTCAATACATAATATTCTTATAGGAAATGCCTAGGTTTAAATTAGGTTTTAATTGGGTTTTAATTTGGGTTATTAAATTGGATTTAAATTGGGTTTTTAAAATTGGTTATGAAATTTTGGTTTTAATTGGGCTCTAATTTGGGTTATGAAATTAGGTGTTAATTTGGTTCCGAAATTGGTTCTAAATTCAGTTCCCAAAACAAGTTATGGTTCCGGTTCCGAAATTCGGTTCCCAAAACAGATTTTGGAAAATTCGGTTCCTAAAATAAGTTCTAGTTCCGGTTTTGAAATTCGGTTCCCAAAACAGGTTCCGGTTTTCGGTTCCAAAATTTGGTTCTGGTTCCGACCATTTAAGAATCGGAACTGGACCGGTTAAAATCGTTTCCTTTAAATTGGAACCAACGGACCGGTTACAACCGGTTTCGGTTCCAAACTCAAAAAATTGGTCTGGTTCCAAACGGTTCCGGGAAGAACCAGAACCGATGCTCAGCCCTAATCTCACTATTGATAGCATCTTTCCATAAAGGTGTCTCCGAAGAAATAATTTTGAGTCTCATTTTCTAACATGTAGGTCAGAAAATTAGGTTCAAATGATTTAGACGTTCTTGCTCTCTTGCTACGTCTAGATTTATTTTCATATTTATCTAATTCTTGATTAACTGGATCACTACTTATAAAAGTATCAATGGTTCATTTGGGAGACTCAGTTCTTTATTTATTTTTTTACAATGAGAAGTCTCTTCAAAGAATGTCGCATTCCTTAGCTCAATTATCATATTCGGAATGATGTGTCATGAATCTCATATTTATGTACCAAGAATTAATATGTGCTACTATTGTGAGCAATGCAATGAATCTACAGTCAACAGTTTTGGGTCTTGTTCTAACCCTCTTAGGTTTAGGAACCATCACTCTGGCGAGACACCCCCACACTTTCAGATATTTATAGAAATATGTGTGATATTTCCACAATTCATATGGTGTCTTGTCTAATCTTTTGTGAGGTAGCTTGTTCAGAACATAGTTGGCGAAAAAAAAGGCCCCCCAAGTTCTGGGGTAAACCAGGCCTTGTTAACATGGAATTCATCATTTCCTTCAATGTTCGATTTCACATTCCACAATCTCATTTTATTGAGGTGAATAAAGAGTGGTAGTTTCGTGAATAATTATATGGTTAGAACAATATTCACCGAATGATGACACATATTCACCTCTTTTATCACTCCTGATACTTTTGATTTTCTTACTAAGTTGATTTTTAACTTCGTTCTTATAGTATATAAAACCCCATATAACTTTATCTTTACTCATCAGCAAATACCACAGTAGATATCATCGATATTAGTGACAAAGTACTTTTTATCGCCTCTAGATTGCATAATATTCCTACTACACACATTAGTGTGAATAAATCCGAGGATTCAGTACTTCGTTCTATGGAATGAAATGATATTCAATTCATTTTCGCTTCAACACATGGTTTATATTTATATTGGTTATCAATTGTAAACTTAGGTATAAGGTTCATGTTAATTAATTTATAAATTGTATCATAATTAACATGCCCCAACCTACCATGCCAATATTTTTATGATTCAATAATATAAGCACAAGATATAACTTTATTATTACTAACATTATGTCGAATGATAGTCATTAAATTGAACTTGAAAATGCCCTCAGTGAAATCCTTATACGGATTAAAACTATCACCTAAACAATGGCATGAAAAATTTGACAAAGAAATATTGTTAAGTGGGTTCAAAATCAATGAGTGTGATAAGTGTGTGTATACACTAAATCAACTCAAAAATGATATGTCATTGTATGTCTCTAAGTAAACGATATGCTGAAAATTGGTAGTCATCATGAGATGATTCAGTCTACCAAGAAAGTATTGACCTGCAAATTTGATATGAAAGATTTAGGAATAACTAATGTGATCTTAGGAATTAAGATTTTCATAACATCATAGGGGTACATATTATCTCAGGCTCATTATATTGAGAAAATACTTGAGAACTATAATAAATGAGATCTAAATATGGCTAGAACTTCTATGGACCTAACTCTTCATTTATCAAAGAATAATTACTCAAGCGTATCATAACTAGAGTATTTGAGAATCATCGGAAGTCTGATGTATCTCACAAATTGCACATGACCGGATATAGCTCAACCTGTAAACACACTTAGCATATATACAAGTAATTCATGACATAATCATTGGAAAGCCATAGAAAGACTTTTTAGGTATTTGAGAGAAACTTTAAATATGGTCTGCATTATACAAGATATACTGCTGTTGTAGAGGGATACAGTGATGCTAATTGGATATCTGATATAGTGGATTCTAAATCCACGAGTGGATTTATTTTCACACTTAGTTGTGCAGTCATGTCATGGAAATCCTCGAGGCAAACGTGTATTGCTCGGTCTACTATGGAATATGAGTTCATAATATTAGATAAAGGAGCGGAAGAAGCAGAATGGCTTCAAAATTTCCTAGAGGATATTCCAAATTGGCCAAAACCAGTGTCAGCTATAAGCATACAATGTGATAGTCAATCGGCTATTCAGAGAGTCCAAAATACAATATATAATGATAAGTCTCGATATATACGTCGAAGACACAATACCATAAGGAAACTTCTCTCAAGCGGCATAATTTCAATAGATTATATCAAATCGATGGAAAACCTGGCGGATCCTTTTACTAAAGTTTACCAAGAGAGCAAGTTGAGAAGTCATCGAGGGGAAGAGGCTTGAAACATATAAATTAAGAATTATCACTATGGAAACTCAACCTAGCTGGTTAGAGATCCTATGATCTAGGTTCAAAAGGGACGACTGAAACTTTGTGCAATTCAAAACAAGCACTGTATAGTTGTATACTCTTTCCTATTCCTATAACGACGCAGAGTGCTGTCTGTCAAGGTTAGGATAAACTAAAGCTTTTAATGATCACTATATTAAGATAAGAGTCCTAATGGGGGTAAAGGCATATTACCTCTTTATAGTAGATCACATATTCAAGTAAGAAGTGAGGCTTCTTCCATGAGAATTTTTAAAGGTTGAATTTTCTAAAGTACTTGATGAATCTAGGACCGATGTTCATGGCCAAATTGAACACAACCGTATAACGGGAAGTGGTTGAAGTAAAGCTGTATGTTAGTAATTGTCTTGGTTTACACCAACGGCTGAACAATTCAAGACTATGGGTCACTGGTTCACCAAGTAAATCCGACTGTCATTCACTAGGAAAGGTTCAGGTGAAAGCTACTTATTTCGATGCAGATTTATATCACGAAAACTCCCTTAAGTGTTTGTATTAATATTTAGAGAATTATGAGGGATTGTTGTAAATTCTCTAAATATATATAATATAAGTGTATGGGAGACATGTCCCTTAAGAAGTGTCTTATGGGAAAGACACAAATTGAAGGGACATGTCCTCTAATTTGGAAGAACACAACTCTAGACATTAAAAGGCATAAAGAATGGGTATAACCCTAAGGAGGGTTACACCCTAAACCAAAGGGTGCCCACAAAGGCACCCTTTCATGGCTATATAAAGGAGGGTCTTGTGTTCATTTTGTATATCCAGAAATTCCAACATTCAATTATAGTTAGGGAGTCATTTTTTTAAAGAGAAAGTTTCAACCATTTGTCATTATTCAAGTACTGGGAGAAATGAGTGCCCCTTCTACAAGAAGAAATCAAGTAATCCTAGGAAAACGTTAGCCACAAGACATTTGTAGAACACGACGAGGCGGGGATAATAAGTTCTTAAGAACAGAGGCAACTCGACTTGATTTAAGATCATCATCTTCTTCAACACATTTCCAGATTTTTCTAAGTCTCTTTGTTTATGTTCTGATTTTGATATGTTAGTGAATGATTTAACATGAAAATTGATAAATAACACATATAATCCAACAATATTATCTTACACACACACACTATATATATACTAGATATGTAATATGTAATGTCATTTATAGAATTACATCAAATTTGATTGCTAATAGGTTGAAACTGATACTTAATGTTGTTATCACAAGGAATTAGAGCGTTTTTATTCTAGAATGCTTGATTATAGATAATATGATTTATTGGCTATGAGTGTCTTCATAATAGAGATCTTGTAAGAGTGGTAAAAGTGGACTGATGGCACTCAAGTTGGATATTTAATAAAGTGTATGACCATATCGAGTGGGCGGTGTTTGCGAATTACAATGAATAAGTTGGGGTTGGTTAGTTTTGCCAGTCCCCTAGAAAACATTGGAGAATGCAAGTGACAATGGATAACGTTGGACAATCTTGTAGGAAACGTTTTCCTTGTGCATCGGAAACGGTTGAGGCACACGAATCGGACTTGAAAATTTTTTCTGCCCTTCTCATTTAATTGCCGAATGCTACTGCCACCACCACTGAAATTTTGCTTAGTTTTAGACAAAATTCCAGCCCCGAAACAGCCCCAGAACAGTCCCCGAGGACTCGATTTGCGCCAACGCACTATAAAAAAAACCCTGAAATGCGCAGACAGCGGCTGTGTTATGGTTCTGATTTTTCACTTGAAAACATCCCCAACACAGCCCCAAGACACCATAAAATGTTCCCCAAAAATGGATTAAAACGAAACCAAACTCCATTTTACCAAGTAAAGAGGCGACAATGAGTAAAACAAACCCTCACTGTCGTGAGCAATAAGAAAGAGATGAAGAAGATATTTTGTTCGACACCACAAAGTATTCCGAAATATATCTCGTTACCAACGGAAATTTGTGTGGCCAAGACTCACAAAAACAATATGTAAACTATTTAGAGATCAAGTCACACAACAACTTTTGTTATTTTTATTATATTTATCTTTTTGTTCTTCTTTTTGTTTTCTCAACAACTTGAGAGGATTTGGAGAAGAAGAAGATGGAGGATAGGGTAAGAATGAGAGGCTTAAGCAAAAATAAAAACAATTTTCCTTTTTATAATTAGAGTTTAATTTTACAAAATAAAAACAAAACCCTCCCCTTTTCTTTCCTCAAAAATTCGGCCATGCACATGTCTTTTTTATTAATTTTGAAACAATAAATTTTAATTACCATAATAAAAGATATGTTACAAAAAATAAAAGGTTAAATATCATTTAACAATTTGTAACTTCGAAATAAATCCTGGGTTTCCAAAACCCAAAATTTAGAAATTACTTACTTAACCTTTCATTTAATTATATTTAATATAATTAAATAACATGTGTTTAAATATCATATATTTAATAAAACCATATATTTACTTTTAATATAAAGTTTAAAGTGTGACCACTAATATTATTAATCATATTAATAATATTTATACATGTGTGAGTGTATAATTGGACTATCCAATTATACTAAATCCGCTATAGTATATCGAGCTAGCATGGGGACCAAATGGACCTACGGTTCCGAGCTCCAATAATCTCGAAATATTAATTAAGCTCTTAATTAAATATTCCGAATTATTAACTCCGGATTATTCCACTAAAATCCAAAGTTGCACTCTCCTTGCCGCAGATGATATATTGAGTCGAACCAAGTCGGTGTCCTTTGATATAGTCACTACATACGAATTAACTCTTCATGAGTATCTCGTAATTAGAGCAGGGTCATAATGTCTGAATACCCCTCTAATTATTTTTACTTTAAGTACCATTGATTCTCAAATAAACGATTTATTCATAACCATTATGAATTTTAATCTTTCTATTCGTTAAAAAAAAATACTTGAGCGCTCAAACCTTTCAAGTACCGAATCAACCCTTAAGAAAGATACTCATCTACTTCTCGCAAGAAAGAGTGAACTCCATATATGTGTAAGACATTCCCAACTACACAACAGACCATGCCCCCAAAGTACGTAGCTATTGGTCGGGGACTGCTACACCAACCTCACCTTTGTAAATCAAAGGACAGAGCCTGCCATGCAGGAGATTGTAGTACACTCAGGATTAAGATTAATCCATATATGACCATCTAGTAAATCGAAATGACTTTCTTTGTTTAACGGATGTTATAAGAATGTCATTTCCATCTGGGTCTAGTCCTATATGATCACATCATACAAGGTGCCCCCATTCTCATGTCTCTACATGGACGATCCCAGATCAAGGTCGCCATAAAAATATTGAATAGACCACATCTATAGATAAACAACATACAAAGTACCCGATTTGTTTCCTCTCTATGGACTATTTAAGATTACTAACTTCAGACTTAAATCCTCTTGTGTATGACACTCATACACCAAGTCTGAAGGTACATAAGTAATCTAGGGTATTCAAGATAATTTATAATATGCGAAAATTAAACAAACACTTTGATAAATGAATAATGCATCATTTTATTTCAAAACAAATAAAGCCGTTTACAATACATGTAGCTCTAGGGCATACATCCCAACAATCTCCCACTTGCACTAGAGCAAATGGGACATGTCATATAATCATAGACCATCTAGGTGACCTTCAAACACTTTAGCCTAAAAGGTCCTTGTAAATGGATCAGCCAGGTTCTCTGCGGATGCAATCTTTATGATGGTAACATCTCCTCTCTACACTATCTCCCTGATGAGATGATATTTCCTCTCTATATGCTTTCCTCTCTTGTGGCTTCTTGGTTTGGAGTTTACCACTGCACCACTATTATCGCAATAAAGTGTGAGTGGTCTATCCATATCTGGAACAACTTCCAGATCTCCAAAGAATTTACGGAGCCACACTGCTTCCTTAGCTGCTTCACAAACTACTACATATTCAGCCTCCATGGTGGAGTCAGCAATTCAAGATTACTTTATACTCCTCCATATTATAGCCCCACCACCTAGGGTAAACACTGATCCAGATGTTGATTTCCTAGAATCGACATCAGTCTGAAAATCAGAGTCTATATATGCCCTTAGGATCATATCCTCACGGTAATACACAATCATATATGTAGACACTACATTTTTTGCATAATGCCCAATCATGAGCCTCGTATGGAGGCACTACCCGATAAGTTGCGAAAGTTGCGGGAAATGGATGCCGGAAGGGAAAATTTTGAAATTAATAGCTCATCAAATTTAAACTCGCTAGTTAGCCACGGGTTCGCTTAGTCGATTCATGTTTTAAACATTAATTTGCCCAAACCCTCGCACCCATCCAAAGCCCATACGCACCCATCCAAAGCCCATACGCATTCATCCAAAGCCCATATGCATAACCCTAACCCTAATGTACCACTGTAAAAAGAGGACTAAACAGAACCATAAGGCTAGACTCTTCACGCCTCCTTCTCCCTCACTAACTCGGCACAACAGAAAACCCTAAAAGCTTCGTCTTCTACCTCTAGTCTCCCTCACTTTTTCCCTGCTTCCTCTCGCCACTCTCCCTTCCCTCCTCTTCTTCCAAATGACTAACGGTAACTGACCAAACCAAAAAAAAACCCTTCAACATGTAGCCATCCACGTAAAAAACAAAGACAGCGCCACGATGCTTTTTTCTCTTCTCCATCAAACTACCACTCAGCCCACCCAAAATAACCTGCACCGACCCTTCACAAACGCACAGCACTCATCCCTTCTCACTCAATTCACGGCACATCTCTCAACCTAAAGCAACTACATATGAACCTCTAAGATAAGAACATGAAGCCACATTAACACCCTAAGCCCCTACATATCACCGATAAACACCCACAGCTCACCATTTTCTCCATCGCCATCCAACCAGCCACTCAACCGACATACACAGCCAACACAAATTAATAATAACCCTAACTCACGCCATTCACAATGCTAACAAACGAACACTCACCGAGCAGCCACTGACCGAGCACAAAAGCAACAATCACCAGGCCACCAAACCGACAACAAGAACAAACACAAACCAACCACTCATGTGAGCCACACGCACAGCCCTTCGCTCAGCCACCTAACACATAAACTGCCCTTTCGCTTAAGACATAAAGACACACACGGCAGCCCTCACTAATCAAACCAACATGCCCTCCACTAAGCCGAAGACAACAAACAAACTGCCCTTAGCCGAGAGCAATAACCAATAAAACAGAACATGATAAAAATAAATTAACAAATAGCCTCCACTGACCGAAACAAACAATAACACATAACCCTTCTACCAACCCCCAAAACCGAGAAGAAATTAACCCTGCAGTCCAGAAAACAGCCCAAAACAGTCCAGAAAACATAACCAAAATAGTCCCTAAAACAATCCAGAAAACAATCCCTAAAACAGTCCAGAAAATAGTCCAAACCAGTCCCAAAACAGTCCAAAAATCATCCCAAATAGCAGTCCAAAAATAGAGAAAAACAGCGAGGAAAAACAGCGAAATAGCGAGCGGAAATAACAAACCAGTGAACCAGAAAGAGCGAAGCGTTAACCCTTCCGGCGACGTCCCAATGCACTCCCAATAAGCGACTTAAAAGGTAAGACCTGAGGGTACCCTTTGTTATATTTTATTTTGTCGTCCTGGAAACGGCATGCCTGGTTGGACGTGGAATACGTCCAACCGGGTATGCGAAATCCTACATTGAAAACGGTCAAATTATTTGGTCACATATTTATTATTCCGCATTTATTTCGTGTCATTTGTCTTTTTTATTTCGTATTTAATTTATATTTATTGTTGTTTTATTATTCCGCATTTATTTTGTGTTATTTACCTTCCTTGTTATTTCGCATATTTGTCTCTTCGGTTTTTTATTATTATATGCATTATCATATTTCATGTATGTCAACATTGGGTTAATGATTGCGTCGTGTTAATGCTTGTGTGCTATCCCTTGCGGTATATCGGATGGAAACCCAGACATAAATTCTGTAGCCGAATCCGAATGGACGGTAGTGCGGTCTGTACTTGGGATACAACTCCACGTACCGCTCTGGAATATTCATGTATGTGTGATTGTGTCCTTAGTTATGCTATTTTTATAAAGATGTTTGAACGCGTTCACGAACGCTACTCGAACGCATGCATTCGGCCTTATCTCGTTTGAACTTGTTTCCAAATGCTACTCGAACTCATGCATTATGTTTTACCATGCATTAGGTCTTATCCCGTTCGAACGCATTTCCAAACGCTATACGAACGCGAACATTCTATCTCATTTCTGTTCGAATGTGCTTCCGAACGCTACTCGAATGTACATGCATTTTTTTTACCATGCCTCAGACCTTATCCCGTTCGAACGCGTTTTCAAACGCTATACGAATGCGAACATTCTGTTTACTGTTCGAACGTGTTTCCGAACGCTGGATGAACGCACATATAGTGAACATACCTCCTTTCATCATATTTCATGCATGTTTGCTTCTTTGGTCATTTCATTTGCATTACGTTTCTAATTATCTGCTTTTATTATTAATGCTTTTATAGTTGTTATTAGTTACGTTATTGCGCTTCATTGTTTAATATGTCTATGGAATTATGCATTTGTCTTTCTTTTTATTTATTTACGTTTATGGGTGTGCAATGTGTGTTGATTACATTATCTTGCATGTGTTTCATAAGACTTGATTATACTATTGCATAAATCTTTTTTTTCATTACAATTGGCATAAGTAAGGAACCATTCTGAACCCAACGGTTTGAGGTCTTCACTTGCGAGGGGTGAGTGCGGCCTTAAATCATTTCCCTGTTCACACTGGGTGGCGACTCCATTTTATTTCTCCAGTTTAGTCCACCGCGGACTACTCCGTACTCCCGATCGGGCCGCGAGCCCGGACAGCGTCGCCCACCTCTGTGGCCTTGTCTACAGTCTAGCAACTCCACGGGGGATAGAGAATCGGCCCCGAAATAATGTCTTGTAATATTTGTGATTTTTGCTTTAGTTAACCTTGTCTCATATATTTTGCATACCCTTTCTTACCTCGATGGCATCATGTATCGTGAAGTCATTTTCGCTCGAAGCGGCGAATCATTATATGGTATCATCACTCGTTGGCATGTACCTTAGGGTATAAAAATGAGCGCTCACTTGGTCGCTCGA
Organism: Zanthoxylum bungeanum; assembly: GCA_019454045.1. Classification (NCBI taxonomy): domain Eukaryota; kingdom Viridiplantae; phylum Streptophyta; class Magnoliopsida; order Sapindales; family Rutaceae; genus Zanthoxylum; species Zanthoxylum bungeanum. Next base: position 30,442 of record SKCR01040909.1, on the reverse strand, counting down.
ACCCTTGAGTGGGGAGACCTAGTTTTGGGCAACCCTTCGCTGGCGGGAGCCTTTATCCATATCCTTATAAACCCGCATGTGAACCATAGTTGTATGACATATAGAAGCCACCTTTTTATGCTTGTGTTTGGGACCATCATCATTTGGATCCAGTTGGACTTCTCGTCATAAGATACGAACTTGTTGGGCCATTTAAACTGGGACGAGTTTATGTCTTATGACGATTGGGACAAAAGCTTCCAAAATGTCGATGGGCCACTTTGTGTTTGGGCCCCTATCATTTGAAGTTGTTTAGCCACTTTATCGCAAAAGTGTAAACCTGTTGGGCCTTTTTTCAACTGGGATAAGTTTGCACATCGCGATAATTTGATTGAATGCTTTGAAATGATAATGGGCCAACTTGTATGAAAACCTTGATGGACTTAGAAAATCCAATCATGATATAAATATGCTAGAAGCATGAGTCCGAAATCCACATTGGCTTTCATCCAGGAAGGATACGCCTTGTTACGGGATATTTATTTATTTTGGATACCTCCAAGTCCATCCCCATGACTGTGATCACCGAAGGCCCAATTCATCGTTTCTAGATAATGGCACGATCCCCATAATAGGCTTAGTCCATGTTGTAAATGGGCGGTCTTTGTGTTTTACCGATGGAAATGGACTGAGGTAGCAAAGGTTCGCCTTTGTAGCATAGGAGAGAACGATTTTGTCTACCCCACATTGATGTATAAAATAAGCCATACCTAGGACAGAAATGGACTTACCATGAGTGTGGGAGATATAAGGTCGGAAGGATATATGTTGTTTTGATAACCACTTGCATCTCATGCATACACGCATCATGTTAACCCATGTGTCTTAAAAGCCATCATAGATATCCGTTGGGTTAGAAAAATAAAACATGTCAATAAGAGTTTAGCAAACATGGATATCGGGGAAAAGAAAACCGAGGAACAGAAAATTTATGGCAATGATAGAAAGACCATTGTGAAAAAAAAAATTACGGCAAGAATAAAAAGACCATTGGGAGGGGCCTTCAGTAAAAAAAAAAAAAGAAGAGAAAAAAATGAAAAAGATAAAAAAAAAAAGATAAAAAAAAAAAAATTGTTTGATTTTAGTCCTTAATAGTTTGGCATTAGTCCGATTATGAAATTGATTGCTTTAGGGTGAAATCTTAGAAACAATAAACTCTTGAAGTGCTTTTATCTGATGCTTTGAGTAGTTGATCTATGTTAGACTCGTAAGCACTTAATTATAGGTTCTTAGCAGTGAAAACCTGAGTAGTTAGCAAAGTAACTAGTTGAAGAAATTGTAGGTCGGTGAATCACCGTTCGCCTAAATGTCTATCCTGATTTGCTTGTGTTATGATGTGTGGTATGGTTGAAAATAAAATAAAAGTCTCTAAAGAAAAAAATTAAACCACCTATAACCGATAAGCGTGAAGCAACCCACGAGCGAGTATTAGGACCACCATGAGGAGAAATGCTACCTTAAATGGTAGGTGTGTTGAAAAAAAAAGAAGTTCAAAACGAAAAGAAAAAAAAAAGACAAAAGAGAAAGAAAACCGTACCACATTGAGCACAGAAAAGCAACTGCAGGGCATAATTGAGACATCTAGGTTGGTTTGACCCATCGATCCCAATTTTTTGACAAAATCATTGAGTTGGCTTACCTGGGGATGAATCTGCAAAAGAACATTTGCACACACACACTTTGAGTCTGGCTTAGATCATTTATTCAAAGACTTGGATTTGAGTTGCATTGAATGTTTTGAAGGTTCTCTCGTTTCAATATTGGGCATTCTTTGAGGGAAATAATATGTGTAACTATTGGGACTATTTCGTAGCATGTAATATAGTATGATGATATAGAATTCCACATCATGTAGTCCACCTTGACCTAGTGCAAACAGTAAAGAGCAGAAAGCTAAGCCAAGTCTGGGGGCGACCAGTCTACCACCCCGCGAATAAGGGATATACCGAGAACTTGAGCCATAAGACAAAAGAGAACTGAACAATCACCAGAAAAGAACCGGCAGAAGGAAATTATAAGCATACCCAGGGGGCGACTAGAGCCACTTGTAGGCAAATGGCACCAAGGAGCACACGGAAGGCCTAACAAGTCACATACACGCATTTTTTTTTTGTTTTTGTTCGCAGGTTTTGAAGAAAAGGAAAAAACGGCAAAGACAAGCAGTTTCGGGAATGAATCCCAGGGTCGAGACCCACACTATCAGCAGTTTTGGGAATGGATCCCAGGGCCGAGGACCACATTATCAGCAGTTCGGGAACGGATCCCAAGGCCGAGGCCCACGTTATCAGCAGTTTCGGGAATAGATCCCAGGGTCGAGGCCCACACTATCAGCAGTTTTGTGGAATGAATCCCAGGGTCGAGGCCCACGTTATCAGCAGTTTCGGGAATGGATCCCAGGGTCGAGGCCCACAATATCAGCAGTTTTGGGAATGGATCACAGGGTCGAGGCCCACACTATCAGCTGTTCGGGGAATGAATCACGGGGTCGAGGCCCATATTATCAGCAGTTTCGGGAATGAATCACGGGGTCGAGGCTCACACTATCAGCAGTTTTGGGAATGAATCCCAAGATCGAGGCCCATATTATCAGCAGTTTTCGGGAATAAATCCCAGGGTCGAGGCCCACACTATCAGCACTTTTGGGAATGAATCATAGGGTCGAGGCCCATATTATCAGCAATTTCGGGAATAAAGCTCACTCTCAACACAGTCAGGGAACAAAGCCCACATTCAGTTCAGTTCGGGAATAAAGCCCACATTATCAGCACTATTCGGGAACAAAGCCCAGGGAACAAAGCCCATATTCAGTACAACTCAGTAACGGTTCAGGAATGGACCACCTCACAGTAATGGTTCGGGAATGCACCACCTCACAATAACGGTTCGAGAATGGACCACCTCATACAGTAACGGTTCGGGAATGGACCACCTCACTGTAACGGTTCGGGAATGGACCATCTCATACAATAACGGTTCGGGAATGGACCACTCACATTAACGGTTCGGGAATGGACAACCTCACAGTAACAGTTCAGGAATGGACCACCTCGCAGTAACGGTTCAGGAATGGACCACCTCATACAGTAACAGTTCGGGAATGGACCACCTGACAGTAATGGTTCGGGAATGGACCACCTCACAGTAACGGTTCGGGAATGGACCACCTCATACAGTAATGGTTCAGGAATGGACCATCTCACAGTAACGGTTCGGGAATGAACCACCTCACAGTAACAGTTCGGGAATGGACCACCTCATACAATAACGGTTCAAGAATGGACCACCTCACAGTAACAGTTAGGGAATGGACCACCTCACAGTAACAGTTCGGAAATGAACCATCTCTCATCAGTAACGGTTCGGAAATGAACCATCTCTCATCAGTAACGGTTCGGAAATGAACCACCTTACATCAGTACCAGTTCGGGAATGAACCATCACATCAGCAACACCTCAGGAATGAGGATTAGCAAGCCAGAAATGGCACTCTGGGAATAGAGCATAGTTCGGGAATGAACCATCACATCAGTGACACCTCGGGAATGAGGACTAACAAGATGGGAATGGAGCTCCGGGAATGGAGCACGGTTAGAGAATGGACCACCACCATCACATCAGCAACTCCTCGGGAATGGGGACTAGCAAGCCGGGAATGAAGCACGGTTCGGGAATTGACCACTTCTCAAGCAACGGTTCGGGAATGAACCACCTCACATCAGCTCAGTTCGGAAATGAATCCTAGAGATCGCAGCATCTTGCAGGAATGGACCAGGGGTTGAAGCACCTCACCACTACATCAACTCAGTTTGAAGCATTTCAGAACAACAGGTAAGTCAGGCAACAGCTGGCGGGCCAGGTAAGTAAAAATACATGCACGACTTTGATAGGATTGTCACTGTCACACACTGCATAAGCCATCAAAGTGGGGGCGACTGTAGACACTGCATTTTTTCATAATGCCCAATGATGAGACTCGTATGGAGGCACTACCCGATAAGTTGCGGAAGTTGCGGAACCTGCACCGACCATTCACAAACGCACAGCACTCATCCATTCTCACTCCATTCACGGCACCTCTCTCAACCTAAAGCAACAACACACATGAACCTTTGAGACCAGAACGTGAAGCCACGTTAACACCCACAACTCACCCCTCTCTTCATCGCCCTCCAACCAGCCAATCAACCGACATACATAGCCAACATAAATTAATAGTAACCCTAACTCACGCCATTCATAACGCTAACCAACGAACACTCACCGAGCAGCCACTGACCGAGCATAAAAGCAACAATCACCAGGCCACCAAACTGACAACAAGAACAAACACAAACCATCCACTCATGTGAGCCACACGCACAGCCCTTCGCTCAGCCACCTAACACATAAACTGCCCCTTCTTTGAAGACACAAAGACACACACGGCAGCCCTCACTAATCAAACCAACCTGCCCTCCACTAAGCCAAAGACAACAAACAAACTACCCTTAGCCGAGAGCAATAACCAACAAAACAGAACATGACAAAAACAGATTAACAAATAGCCTCCACTGACCAAAACAAACAATAACACATAACCCTTCTACCAGCCCCCAAAACAAGAAGAAATTAACACTGCAGTCCAGAAAACAGCCCCAAACAGTCCAGAAAACATAACCAAAATAGTCCATAAAATAGTCTAGAAAATAGTCCAAAATAGTCCAGAAAACATAACCAAAACAGTCCAGAAAATAGTCAAAACCAGTCCCAAAACAGTCCAAAAATCATCCCAAATAGTAGTCCAAAAATAGAGAAAAACAGCGAGGGAAAATAGTGAAACAGCGAGTGAAAATAGCAAACCAGCGAACCAGAAAAAGAGCGAAGCATTAACCCTTTCGGCAACGTCCCAACGCACTCCCGAGAAGCGACTTTAACGGTAAAACCTGAAGGCACCATTTGTTATATTTTATTTTGTCGTCCTGGAAATGGCATGCCTTGTTAGACGTGTAATACATCCAACCGGGTATGTGAAATCCTACATTGAAAACGGTCAAATTATTTGGTCACATATTTATTATTCCGTATTTATTTCGTGTCATTCGTCTTTTTTATTTCGTATTTAATTTATATTTATTGTTGTTTTATTATTCCGCATTTATTTTATGTTATTTACCTTCCTTGTTATTTCGCATATTTGACTCTTCGGTTATTTATTATTATATGCATCATCATATTTCATGTATGTCAACATTGGGTTAATGATTGCGTTGTGTTAATGCTTGTGTGCTATCCCTTGCGGTATATCGGATGGAAACCCAGACATAAATTCCGTAGCCGAATCCGAGTGGACGGTAGTGAGGTCTGTACTTGGGATACAACCGCTCTGGAATATTCATGTATGTGTGATTATGTCATTAGTTATGCTATTTTTGTAAAGACGTTTGAACGCGTTCACGAACGCTACTCGAACGCATGCATTCGGCCTTATCCCGTTCGAACGCGTTTCCAAACGCTACTCAAACACATACATTCTATTTTACCATGCATCAGGTCTTATCCCGTTCGAACGCGTTTCCGAATGCTATATGAATGCGAACATTCTGTCTCATTTCCGTTCGAACGCATTTTTGAACACTACTCGAAAGCACATGCATTCTGTTTTACCATGCCTCAGACCTTATCCCGTTCGAACACGTTTTCAAACGCTATACGAACGTGAACATTCTGTTTACCGTTCGAACGTGTTTTCGAATGCTGGACGAACGCACATACAGTGAACCAACCTCTTTTCATCATATTTCATGCATGTTTGCTTCTTTGGACATTTCATTTGCATTACGTATCTAATTATCCGCTTTTATTATTAATGCTTTTATAGTTGTTATTAGTTACGGTATTGTGCTTCATTGTTTAATATGTCTATGGAATTATGCATTTGTCTTTCTTTTTATTTATTTATGTTTATGGGTGTGCATTGTGTGTTGATTACATTATCTTGCATGTGTTGCATAAAACTTGATTATACTATTGCATAAATCTTTTTTTTTAATTACAATTGGCATAAGTAAGGGACCATTCCGAACCCAACGGTTTGAGGTCTTCCCTTGCGAGGGGTAAGTGTGGCCTTAAATTATTTCCCTGTTCACACTGGGTGGCGACTCCATTTTATTTCTCCGATTTAGTCCCCCGCGAACTACTCCGTACTCCCGACCCGGCCGCGAGCCCGGACAGCGTCACCCACCTTTGTGGCCTTGTCTACAGTCTGGAAACTCCACAGGGGATAGAGAATCGGCCCCGAAATAATGTCTTGTAATGTTTGTGATTTTTGCTTTAGTTAACCTTGTCTCATATATTTTGCATACCCTTTTTACCTCAATGGCATCATGTATCGTGAAGTCGTTTTCGCTCGAAGCGGAGAATCGTTATATGGTATCATCACTCGTTGGCACGTACCTTAGGGTATAAAAAGAAGTGCTCACTTGGTCGCTCGAACCCTTGAGTGGGGAGACCTAGTTTTGGGCAACCCTTCGTCGGCGGGAGCCTTTATCCATATTCTTATAAACCCGCATGTGAACCATAGTTGTATGACATATAGAAGCCACCATTTTATGCTTGTGTTTGAGACCATCATCATTTAGATCCAGTTGGACTTCTTGTCATAAGATACGAACTTGTTGGGCCATTTAAACTGGGATGAGTTTATGTCTTATGACGATTGGGACAAAAGCTTCCAAAATATCGATGGGCCACTTTGTGTTTGGGCCCCCTATCATTTGAATTTCTTTAGCCACCTTATCACAAAAGTGTAAACTTGTTAGGCCTTTTTTCAACTGGGACAAGTTTGCAGCTCGCGATAATTTGATTGAATGCTTTGAAATGATAATGGGCCAACTTGTATGAAAACCTTGATGGACTTAGAAAATCCAATCATGATATAAATATGCTAGAAGTATGAGTCCGATATCCATATTGGCTTTCATCCAGGAAGGATACACCTTGTTACGGCATATTTATTTATTTTGGATACCTCCAAGTCCATCCCCATGACCGTGATCACCGAAGGCCCAATTCATCATTTCTAGATAATGGCACGATCCCCATAATAGGCTAAGTCCATGTTGTAAATGGGCGGTCTTTGTCTTTTACCGATGGAAAGGGACTGAGGTAGCCAAGGTTCGTCTTTGTAGCATAGGAAAGAACGATTTTGTGTACCCCACATTGGTGCATAAAATAAGCCATACCTAGGCCAGAAATGGACTTACCACGAGTGTGGGAGATATAAGGTCGGAAGGATATATGTATTTTTGATAACCACTTTCATCTCATGCATCTCATCCATACACGCATCATGTTAACCCCTGTGTCTTAAAAGCCATCCTAAATATCCATTGGGTTAGAAAAATAGGACTTGTCAAGAAGAGTTTAGCAAACATGGATATCAGGGAAAAGGAAATCGAGGAATAGAAAAATTTACGGTAAAGATAGAAAGACCATTGTGAAAAAAAAAAATTACTGCAAGAATAAAAAGACCATTATGAAGGGCCTTCAGTAAAAAAAAAAGGGAAAAAATGAAAAAAAAAAAGAGAAAAAAAAAAAGAAAAGAAAAATTGTTTGATTTTAGTCCTTAATAGTTTCGCATAAGTCCGATGATGAAATTGATTGCTTTAGGGTGAAATCTTAGAAACAATAAACTCTTGATGTGCTTTTATCTGATGCTTTGAGTAGTTGATCTATGTTAGACTCGTAAGCACTTAATTATAGGTTCTTAGTAGTGAAAACCTGAGTAGTTAGCAAAGTGACTAGTTGAAGAAATTGTAGGTCGGTGAATGACTGTTCGCCTAAATGTCTATCCTGATTTGCTTGTGTTATGATGTGTGGTATGGTTGAAAAAAAAAATTCTCTAAAGAAAAGAATTAAACCACCTATAACCGATAAGCGTGAAGCTGTTGAGCGGAAAATATATCAATATTTACCGCCCCTTTAACTTAATATTTTGTTTAGTTTCTCGGGTTTGATGAACGTTTTGATGTGTTTTAGTTTATTTTGCAGATAAAATAATATCGGATCTCAATGAAATAATTTAGGACGAAATATGGGTCAAATAAGGGCAATTATTGGACTTGATATTTTAATTTTGGAGATTGGAAACTTGGAAGGACGTTTTAACGAAGTGCAGTTTTGGAAATTCCAGTTTTTCACATCTGTCGTATTTTGGGCATAACATTTTACTCCGATATCGGATTGAGCTGATTCAAGTTCGAGATTAAAGAAGACTCAAAGATCTACAACCTTGAAGAACAAAATAATTTCGAATTCTGAAGATTTCATGCCCGAAATTGATGAACCATGCAGAAGTGTGTTGTGTGTAATTATTAAAGTCACTTTCAATCATTTTCAAAGCAAAAAATTAAATTAGTAAATAAATAATAAAAATTATCAAATCATCACCAAACATGATAAGAGATTAGTGGAGCAATTAATAATGGATTTGGTGGAGCAATTAGTGGAGCAATTAGTGGAGCAATTAATAATTGATATGGTGGATGATTTGATGGAGGCAAAATTTTGTCTATAAATACCAAGCCATTTCATTTGTAAAATTCATACTTTCTTCTAAGGAATTCCTTAAGAATACTAAGAAGATTGTATCTTGTTTGTTTATTTACAGCTTTTAGTAATTAATTTCCACTTTCGCACTTTCTTTTCTTTACTTTTCAGTTTTTACTTTCCGCAATTTACTTTTACGCACATTAATTTACTTTCTTACTTTTTACAGTTTTTACTATTCACCATGAGGAGGTAACTTCCCCAGCTAGGGTGAAAGGTAATTCTTTTACTGTTACTATTTAGATTAATCTCCCTTAAAAATAATATATTCACTATTTAAAATATTGACTTAAAAAGGATACCGCCAGATTGGTCGGTTGGTAATTCAATTTTAATCTGGTTTAAACCTGACTAATAAAGGATACCGCCAGATTGGTCGGTTGGTAATTAAATTTTGGTTCCGCCTTTATGGCTAGTTGGATTTAATTTGACTTAATCAGGTTACCGCCTATATGGCTGGTTGGTAAAATAATCACAAGTTAATATATTATTTTATGGGAGATATCTAAATTAGTAGTAGTAAAAGTAATTCCTTTTACCTTAGCATTTTATTTTACTTTTCAGTTTTTACTTTATGTCTTTTACTTTTCAGCATTTATACTTTATGTCTTTTACTTTTAAGTTTTTACTAGCCCTAGTTATGTGTTAGTTATCTGGGGTTGTGATGACTTTTAATATCACCGGTTTATAAGGGGTTAGATTATAGTTTGGGTATTATAAAGATTTATTTATTGAGTCTTAATCTTAATGTTTTTTTCATTAACTGGCCATTAATAAAATTGATCTGGTAAATCTAAAATGAACTAGACATAGGGATTTTAGGTTTCAGCCTTAGACTCAATAGCCCACGATCTTCCTTGAGGATAGATAACCCTTAATAGATTTCCTTACAGGATAGGAATATACCTGTCGGGCGGGTGTAGCCTTTATTGGAACTTAATCTTAATGAATCCAGATAATTTGGTTGACATAGACATATGGTTCAATTAAGTTAAACTGGGTATTTGTGTCTGACCATCGACAGAGGCTTACACATAATTTAGTGTTCCAGATTAATAAATCAATATATTACCCAACTTTAAGATAACCACTTCATCTTTAAAATGATATTAAAAGAAATCACAACCCTAGATCTTTGTGTCTTTTATTATTTTCCTTAGTATTTTCTTTTGTCTTTTTATTTATTTATTTATTGTGCAAAATCACATTCAACCAATCAAACAATCATTCTCTTCTCCATTTAATTAGATATTTGTAAATAAATAGATTCAATAATTAATAACAACAGTAGGAATTAAGTCCTCGTGGGATCGATATTTTTATACTACTTGAACGATACGTGTGCTTGCGTTATACGTGTGTGTGTACGCCGGTCAGAAGCTACCCATGGGCGAGTATTAGGACCACCATGAGGAGAAATGATACCTTAAAGGGTAGGTGTGTTGAAAAAAAAAGAAAAAAAAAAGTTCAAAACGAAAAGAAAAAAAAAAAGAGACAAAAGAGAAAGAAAATCATACCACATTGAGCACAGAAAAGCAACTGTAGGGCATAATTGAGACATCTAGGTTAGTTTGACCCATCGATCCCAATTTTTTGACGAAATCATTGAGTTTGCTTACCTGGGGATGAATCTACAAAGGAACCTTTGCACACACACATTTTGAGTCTGGCTTAGATCATTTATTCAAAGACTTGGATTTGAGTTGCATTGAATGTTTTGAAGGTTCTCTGGTTTCAATACTGGGCATTCTTTGAAGGCAATAATATGTGTAACTATTGGGACTATTTCATAGCATGTAATATAATATGATGATATAGAATGCCACATCATGTAGTCCACCTTGACCTAGTGCAAACAGTAGAGAGCAGAAAGCTAAGCCAAGTCTGGGGGCGATCAGTCTACCACCCCGCGAATAAGGGATATACCGAGAACTTGAGCCATGAGACAAAAAAGAACTGAACAATCACCATAAAATAACTGACATAAGGAAATTATAAGCAGACCCAGGGGGCGACCAGAGACATTTGTAGGCAAATGGCACCAAGGAGCACACAGAAGGCCTAACCCATCGGAATAGGAAATATATCCATGCATACATGCATACACGTCACATACACGCATTTTTTGTTTTTTTTTGTTCGCGGGTTTTAAAGAAAAGGAAAAAGCGGCAAAGACAAGCAGTTTCGGGAATGAATCCCAGGGTCGAGACCCACATTATCAGCAGTTTTGGGGAATGGATCCCAGGGCTGAGGCCCACATTATCAGCAGTTCGGGAACGGATCCCAGTGCCGAGGCCCACGTTATCAGCAGTTTCGGGAATGGATCCCAGGGTCGAGGCCCACACAATCAGCAATTTTATGGAATGAATCCCAGGGTCGAGGCCCACGTTATCAGCAGTTTCGGGAATAGATCACAGGGTCGAGGCCCACACTATCAGTAGTTTTGTGTAATGAATCTCAGGGTCGAGGCCCACATTATCATCAGATTGGGGAATGAATCCTATGGTTGAGGCCCATAGTATCAGAAGTTTGGGGAATGGATCCCAGGGTCGAGGCCCACACTATCAGTAGTTTGGGGAATGAATCCCAGGATCGAGGTCCACACTATTAGTAGTATTGGGGAATGAATCCAGGGTTGATACCCACATTATCAGCAGTTTCGGGAATGAATCCCAGGGTCGAGGCCCACACTATCAGCAGTTTTGGGAATGAATCCCAGGGTCGAGGCCTATATTATTAGCAGTTTCGGGAATAAAGCCCACTCTCAACACAGTCAGGGAACAAAGCCCACATTCAGTTTAGTTCAGGAATAAAGCCCACATTATCAGTACTATTCGGGAACAAAGCCCATATTCAGTACAACTCTGTAAAGGTTCGGGAATGGACCACCTCACAGTAACGGTTCGGGAATGGACCACCTCACAGTAACGGTTCAGGAATGGACCACCCCGTACAGTAACGGTTCGGGAATGGACCACCTCACAGTAACAGTTCAAGAATGGACCACCTCACAGTAACGGTTCGGGAATGGACCACCTCACAGTAACGGTTCGGGAATGGACCACCTCGTAGTAACGGTTCAGGAATGGACCACCTCATACAGTAACGGTCTTTTGGAATGGACCACCTCATAGTAACGGTTTGGGAATGGACCACCTCACAGTAACGGTTTGGAAATGAACCATCTCTCATCAGTAACGGTTCGGAATTGAACCATCTCTCATCAGTAACGGTTCGGAAATGAACCACCTTACATCAGTAACAGTTCGGGAATGAACCATCACATCATCAACACCTCAGGAATGAGGATTAGCAAGCCGGGAATGGCACTCCGGGAATGGAGCACAGTTCAGGAATGAACCATCACATCAGCGACACCTCGGGAATGAGGACTAGCAAGCCGGGAATGGTGCTCCAGGAATGGAGCACGGTTCGAGAATGGACCACCACCATCACATTAGCAACTCCTCGAGAATGAGGAATAGCATGCCGGGAATAGCACTCCGGGAATGGAGCATGGTTCGGGAATGGTGTTGGGTTTCTAAGTTGTCCCAAGATCATTTCAAGCAATGAAATCAAGTGAATACATAAAGAAGAATAGCGGAATTAAACTTACTTTGATCGGATTTTGGAGGTGTTGAATACAAAACTTTTTGCCTTTGAGAAGTCTCAAAGCTTCCTCTTTGAATGTTGAATCCAAGCTCCAAGTTTTTTTCTTTGATTCCAAGCTTTTATGATGGTTTCCCTATCACATTGGATGATTCTTTGTGAGTGCTAGCTCAAGAAAATTTGCAACAAATTTTCACCTTCACCATTGTATTCCTCACGGAAATGGAAGAAAAAGAAGAAGGAAAATGGCGTGAATGGAGAGAGTGAGAAGTGAGTGTGTTGACTTATGTTTTTTATTTCAAAAATCAAAATAAATGATATACCAAATATTTGGTATTAGTCATTCACTTCTTACACAAATTTGGTGTGTTGGACAAGTTATCACCAACCCACCAAAACCCATCAACATAAAGTGACTAGGTGATGTGAGTTGTGATGTGACTTGTGGGCCCCACTTGATTCAAAATCCGAGTGGGCCCGCAACACATCCCGAGCTCGGGTTCGCTAATTCTAAATTAACGAATTTTTCGTTGCGACGTAATTAAATCAAATTTAATTAAATAATTATGCCAAGCAAAATTACTATTCACGTCGCTTGTGAATTAATTCTAAATTAATTCGTTTGCCCGAATTAAAATCCAATTTTAATTCCGCATCGAAATCTAATTTCATTTAATATATCGAATATATTATTTTATCGATTAATTCCTAATTAATCGTTCTCTCTTCAAATAGTATTTTATCATAGATAAAATCTCTCCGTAATTAATCCCAGATTAATTAAATTCGAATCATACGTCATCGGTGAATCTTCGGGAAGCGACCCAAGAGATCCCTAGATATGTTGGCAGTAAATCTGGTCGTCAGACTATTCGAACACATACGTATCGTGCATGGTCATCATCTCCATATGACTGAAGTGATACTTCCATCTTGACATCACACCCAATACACTACAATTCTCAATAAACCCAGAAGAGGCGTACACAGAACCTGTTAAAATCCTGGAAGACCAAAACCAAAGCGTATTGATTGTCGCAAGTACTAGCGATGCAAGTCTCAGGTTAAGACCAAATACACCTACCCTGATGCGGATTCCCATAGACACATAGTCATACTACCAATGGGATTCTGCGGGGTCTATTCAGAGCGAAGCTGTTTCCATACCATCCGTAAAAACAACCTCCTATCACACTTGCATAAGTATCCAATACTTAAAAATATATGAGAACTATGTTGTTACGCTCCATAGCACGCACAAGTGCAATACTAGTCTATTCCGCATTATCGATGTCCAGTCTCGATAATACTACGACTATGGATATTTAATGATTAAACCATTATGGATTGATATTGTCTCATATCTTGTAATCCGGAACTAATCATAAGGACTTTTATCATTTATATATTTAAGTAATCAAATTACAAAATGATAAAAATGCAATTTCCATTGCTACATAGTTAATTCATACAAAAACCACAATGTCTTTTACAAATAGTGACGCTATGGTTCATAATTGTCTAACAATCTCCCACTTGGCCTATAGCCAGTCACTCAAGCATCTAATACCTGAACTATGTACATGTCGCTCAAACTTTTTCTGAGGAATAGCTTTCGTCAGCGGATCTGCAATGTTGTTCTCTGATGCGACCTTCTCGATCTTCACATCGCCACGATGTATGATCTCACGAATCAGATGGAAACGTCGAAGAACATGCTTGGACCGTTGATGAGACCACGGTTCCTTAGCCTGCGCTATAGCCCCGTTATTGTCACAATACAATTGAATGGGCTCAGCTGCTAACGGAACTACTCCTAATCCAATTAGGAATTTACGGATCCAAATTGCCTCTTTTGCTGCTTCAGCTGCAGCAATATACTCCGCTTCTGTTGTTGAATCGGCAACAGTCTCTTACTTGGAAGATTTCTAGCTTACTGCTCTGTTATTCAAACAAAATATGTACCCAGATTCCAACTTACAGTCGTCTTTATCGGTTTGGAAACTTGCATCGGTATACCCAGTTACCTCAAGTTCTCCATCTCCAAAGATTAAGAAAGCATCATTAGTTCGTCTAAGATACTTAAGGGTATTCTTAACCCTCATCCAATGACCTTCACCTGGATCAGCCTGATAGCAACTACACATGCTCAAAGCATACGAGACATCAGGTCACGTACATATCATGGCATACATGATCGATCCGACTGCCGAGGAGAACGGTATCTGACTCATGCTGTCTCTCTCATCTTGAGTTTTTGGACACATGTCCTTAGATAGAGTGACGCCATGTGACACTGGCAACAGTCCCCTCTTGGACTGATTATTTTGGAATTAATCGATAAAATAATATATTTGATATATTATACGAAATTGGATTTCGACGCGGAATTGAAATTAGATTTTAATTCGGGCAAACGAGTTAATTTAGAATTAATTCGTTAGCGAAGTGAATAGTGATTTTGCTATGCATAAATATTTAATTGCGTCGCAATGGAAAATTCGTTAATTTAGAATTAGCGAACCCGAGCCCGGAAGTGTTTGCGAGCGCACTCACATTGCGAATTTAAGTGCGGCCCACGAGTCACATCAAGCGTCAAATCATTAGTCACATCAAGCGTCAAATCACTTGTCACTTTATGTGATGTGATGTCTAGTCACTTTGAGTGATATGACAACTTGTCACTTGATTGATTGATGGAAGTTGTTGAATGCATTTAATGCATTTTTTGGCTCCAAATTCCTTTGACTTTTTGAAAGCTAAAATTTGGTATATGTTTATTTTGATTTTGGAAATCAGTTTAACTTAACAAAAACAACACTCTCTCTCTCACACTCTCTCCCTCTCACGCCCAAGGGGCTATTTTCCTCTCCAATTTTCACTGTACTGCTGTGACTCAAGGAGAAGGAAGTGGGTGATTTTTGTGGCAAAAATTACCAAGTGCTAGCACACATTCGGGGTCTTGCGAAGGTGATAGGGAAACCGCACATGTGAGCATGGAATCACACAAAGCTTGGAGCTTGGAGGGATCACCATTGCCGAATCTTGGAGGAGCAAAATGGAGCAGTTTGCCGTGAGCTTCATGGAGTTCAAAGGGCATAAAAAGTTTTGTTCTTCGACGCATCGCCTCAACCGATCGATGTAAGTATTTCGCAACTTCTTCAATGTATTCGCACTATGTTTCATTGCTATAATGATCCTTGGGACCTTAGAGAATTCCAACAATGGTATCTTGAGCCAATATTGAGCATGAAACTTTTTAGGGTTAAAATTGGGTAAAATCAATTTGAGCATGATTTGATGAAATTGCTTGATTGAGTATGCTTAAATGATGTTTAATTGAAGTTTGATTGGATGAATTTCATGAAATTTGATTGGATCAATTTTTCCCCAATTTTTGAGGCTTGACCGACAATGATGTGCCCTAAATGTCTTGGAATTTTTTGATTTTTGATTCATTGGATGACTTGAAATCAATTGGGAATGTTGATTTAATGTTGAATTGGATTTAATTGGATTGAATTCGAATTGGACATAAAATTGCCCAAATTGCCGAGACATATATAGCATGAAAATGGGTTTGATTTTTGATTCAATTGTGTTGGACACTAATTGATGATAATGAGCATGATTAATTAGGCTAATTGGTGTTTTGGAAATATTTATTTAGGTAATTAATTATGTTATACACTTTAGGTTAATTAAATTATGAAATTGGAATTTTGTAATTTAATTAATTGGGCCAAATTTGGAAATGGGCTTGTAAAGTTGTAATTGGGCTTATTGGGCTTGGTTGTACCAAGTTAGGTTTAGGCTAAATTGGTTGGATCCAATTGGGCCCAAAACCATATCCATAAAGTCCAATTATGACTTAATGGACCTTTAACTTTAATTGGGCCTAATGGGCCTAAATTGGTTTCTAGGCATATAAGGGTGATTCCTTAAATGGGCTTTGGTAATTGGGTTTGACCCAAGTTGACCAAAAGTCCATGCCTTAAGAAATTAATTAAAAGCCCATTGGACTTTAATTAAATAAATATTGGATGTTAATCGGGCTTTGAGACCCGTAACGATTAAATTGGAATTTAAGTCGTAAAGGTTGTTAATAAAGTGTAATATTTAATTTGGAATTAAATAGCGAATTAGTATTAAATGAAAATTGAATTGGATTTAATTTTTTAGTTTAATATAATTCAAGAATTCGTACTTTGAGTACTTATTCGCAAAACGAGTTTGACTCGCGCAAAATCAAATTGTTGTTTGAACATTGGATGGTCATTAATTATCAAATTAATTAATTGGATTAGATTGATTGATAACATGCTTGTGTGAATACATGGTTGCGATGCATGAATAATGTATATCGGATGGATATTAGATGGGTGGGGCAATTTTGGAAATTGTTGTAATAAATTTAGAATTTATTATTTGGACCTGCGTGTCCAGCCTATTACCTCCTTACTCTATGTATTTCTCTTCTCACCTATTCCCCTCAATGTAAATGAGGTTTCTTTAGAAGTGTTATGTAATGGGTAGAAGCAAATACTTGTGCTAGCGGGAGAGAGGAAATGGAGAGATTTGTTCTAGGAACAATGTGTTGAGTATCCATCCGCATATCATTATTTTTTTATTATATGCGCCATATTATGTGTTTAGAATGCATGATTAAGGGTGTATGATGATGAGACCTTAACAAAGATAAAAAATTGGTTGCCAATTTGCACGCGAAAAACCCTCACAAAATATTAAGTGTTTTTCCTTCCATTGAGTGATTCTTACTCAAGATCTAAGACTGGCATTGGTTTGTTGGCCAAAGTCAAGGCCTTTGTCCGTCAAGGATGTGTTTGAATCACGAGAGCTTTGTTCCATATTGGTGTCTTGTCCAAGTTGTGATTTATTGGCCAAAGTCAAGATCATTTCTTGTCCATCGACATTGATTACGAAGCTTTCCATGGTCAATGGGTTCCGCTTAACTGGGATCACTAAGTTTGTTGTGCCAAAGCCAAGGCTTAGTTGATTCAGAGGAAAAAGGTTAGGCAATATATTGGATATATTGGCATATATAAGATATATGTTTCGGACTTGGATGTCCACCTACTGGATCTAGGAATTGGATGGGATCCAATTGATCTTAGAGATCTACCTAGTTAATTATCATACAATTTTTTGGCCAAAGTCAAGATTGTGTGATATTTAATGGGATCATAGCCCACTAGGAAACAAGGTTTCCCGAGTACTCCACAGAGGGTTAGAGGCTCGCCGAAAAATAGTGGGAGGCAAGTATTAAATTTGCAATATTCGTTTTGTTACTTGCCATATGCGCTCATTACATATATTGCGTCAAATAAATTATTTATTAGTTGGACTAATATTTAATGTTGTTTAATTAACAGTTGGACTGTATTTAAACTATTTCAATTAATAGTTGATTTTATAATTGGATTATAGTAATCAATATAATTGAATTCAACCAATTAAATTATAGTTGATTGTATAGTTGGACTATAGTAATCATTATAATCAATAGTACCTAAAATCGTTGATTAAATAGTTGGACTATTAGAATCAAGATAATTGAAAGATTAGTGTTTAAAACATAATCTTGGGTGAAAATGTATTTAAACGACTTTAATTTTCAAATTGGGAATAAAATTTCAGGATGGCCCTGGAAACTAATAAGTTACTTTATTTGATAAAATAACATATTAGGCCTAAGCCCGGAGTTAAGCAAATAGTAGAGCATGATATTTGGAATATTCATGTGATGATAACTTTAGTGCTTAATCCGTTATACTTGCCAAATAGACTCCTTAATTTCTTAATCAGAACTAAGGATTAGATCCTAAGAGTATGAGAATGAAATTGAAGGATCTTCATAGATCTATCTTTAGATCTTAGAAGTACTAAATTGCAACAGTAAACTCTTGGAGAGTTAATGGCTATACTCAAGGAGACAAAGCCAAAGTTTGCAATAAGGCAAGAAGCGCAAGGCGCATCTCACTTCGACATTCCGGAAGGCCAAGGCTTGGCCAAAGGCTTCTGGGGTGTGGAAAATGGCAAAGGCAAAGTCATTATAATCTTCTGGGAAGACAAAGGACATAACCCAAAATGTCTGCCTAAATTGTGGCAAACGGGGACACGGAAGCGTGACTGCCGTATGGACAAGGCAGACATGAAGGAATTGAAGAGGGGCAAGGCTCCGACTTCAAATATGTTTGTCATAAATATGTTCATAACTAGTATTAAAATTGGATTTTAGATACTGAGTGTGGTACATAAATATGTGCTGATGTGCAGAATCTGCTGAGAGCAGGATATTGACTTCAGTAGAGATTCATCTGCGAATTGAAAATGGGACGACAGTCGCTATTTTAACCGTGGATACCTAAGTTTAGGAACTACCCTTTGGGTGTGTACTTAAATTAGGAAACTGTTAAAATGTAACTAGTTTGACTAGATACATTATCTCTATATCATGGTTTAACTTGTTGCGGGTATACCTTTATATTCTAGAACACTAAAGTGTTTCATTATATAAAGATGATATTGAGATAAACACATTAGATGTGAATAACAGTATTTATATTTTGAATATAAATAAATCTCAAACATATAACATGACAAACAAATAGCTCAAACTGAGTAAATCAGTTGAGACTTATAAGTGGCATTGTTGTCTGGGACACAATTTAAACAAGACTCGTATATCCACACTTTTGAAGAGTGGATACTAGGACAAATTTGATTACATTCAAATAAAGTCTACGAATCTAGTTTTTTGGGCAAAGTGCCTAAAACGCCTTTACTTGGTAAAAGTGAAAATGCCACCGATCTGTTAGCCCTTATTCATAGTGAAGTAAGTGGGCCATTATCTAGCTAGGCTAGAAGTGGATATGAATATTTTGTGAACTTTACGGATGTGGGATCGCGTTATGGTTATATGTTTCCTTAGAAACACAAATCGGAAACTTTTAGAGTTTCGAGACGAAATAGACAAACAGATCAGCTAAAGTATTAAACCATCACGGTTAGACCATGATGAAAATACTTAAGCAATAAGTTTCTCAAATACTTGAAAGAGTATAGTATTCTTCCAATGAGGACTCCGCACGGAACATGTCAATTGACGGTGTGTCTGAACTGAGTAACCGAATTTTGTTGGACATGATAAGGTTGATCATGAGTCGCTCTGAGCTACCATTTCCTTCAACCGATACGCATTTAACAGTGCAGAACTTATTTTGAATAAGGTTCCATAAAATCTGTTTGACAGATTTCATATTAGATATGAACAAGAAAGAAACCGGGTTTTCTTATTCCTGATGATTTGGGATGCCAGGTGTAGACAACAAAACCTGGGCGACGCTATTCTAGGCTCGCGACCTAGTAAGGAAGTACGAAATAACATGGAGTCGCCACCCGGTGTGAACCGGGATAAAGATTTAAGGCCGCACTCACCCCTCGCAAGGGAAGACCTCAAATCGTTGGGTTCGGAATGGTCTCTTACTTATGTCACTTGTGATGATAAAATTTGTGCAACGAACTAACCAAGTCTACTCAATAATCATGCTCAAGGGTACTTAGATCTAACATGCTTTCATCCAAATAACTCCATGCAATGTAACACAACGAGCATATTGAACCATTAAATCAACATGTATAAATCATTATCCAAACACATCATAAACTAGTAACATGCATAAGGAACAACCTAAATATGCTTTAACAACTAAATAACAAACTAAATTAAACCATGCTTTAAATAATAAATAAACGGCCTACGAACTATAACATGCTCAAATATAAATTTGGATGAGACGAGATATGTATATCTTAAGTGGTACATGGCGTTGTATCCCGAGTGCAGACCGCACTACCGTCCATTCGGAATCGGCTACGGAATTTACGTCCGGGTTTCCATCCAATATACCACAAAAGGGAACACATATCCCGCTCATCCAACAATCACATCATGCTTCAAACGACTCACATGCAATAATATTTTAAAATAAATAAAATAAAAACGAAAGAAGATAAGTGAAAAGGTGCCCTCAGGTCTAACCTCTTTTGTCGTCTCAGGAAATGGCGTTACACGTCCGTTGGAAGGGTGAATGATCCGCTACTCTTTTAGTTCACCAACTCAACGTCTTTCCTCGCTGTTTTGCTGTTCGGACTGCTGTTTTTACTCCGTTTCGCTGCTGTTTTGCTGCTACGTTTCAGGTCACTGTTTTGGTCGTTTTGTGGACTGTTTTGGGTGATTTTGGAGGCTAATTGGCTTGCGGTTTTAAGGGCTTTTAGGGGGAACTTTGTGCAGTTTTTTGGTGCAGTTTTTATGTGTTTTTGGGGCTGTTTCGAGGTTAAAATTCTGGCCAAAACCGATCAGGTCAGTGGGCTGATTTGTGGCAGAAAGTGTGCAGTGCAGTGAGTGTTTTTGGGACTGTTTCAGGCGTGAATTGATGGGCTGTGTGTGGGGACTGTTTGTGCGACTTTAGGGCAATGTTTGGGGCTGTTTATGGCGTGTTTAGAGGGCTATGGAAAGGCTGAAAGATGCGGCAAAGGGCAGTGTGTTGGGGCTGGTCTACGTGAGTTGGCTGAGTGGAGCAAAGGGGAAGTTTTGGTCAATGAAGGGGTGAGTCGGATAATGGAGCAAGGTGGCGTGAGTGGAAGGTGAGGTCAGGGGCGTGAAGGGCTTGTGTGGTCAAGGGGCTGGTCTACGTGTTGCTATTTGTGGTGTCTTTGGCGAGTGGCAAGGGCAGGTGGCTTTGAGTAAGGCGTGGTTTGAGGCTGTTTTGCGGCACTATGGGGCAGCTCGTTGCTGGCTTTGTCTACATTGATCACTGGTTCCACTCGTCCAAGGCTGCTCACTGGCTTTGTGTTTGCCGTGTGTGACTTTTGGCTGGTGTGTGTTTGAGCAATCGGTTTGCCGTGAGTGGACTTCTTGAGCGTGTGGCTTCAGTTTGGTCAGTGTGTATTGTCGGTGGGAGTTGATGCTAGGTGTCGGTGTGCTCTTGTTGATGCCGAGTAGGGTTAAGGTTTACTTTTTGTTTGTTTATGGCCTTGTTGTGAGTTGGCTAGGTGTGCGTTTTTGTTCAGGCAGTGGCTGTTTATTGTTCATTCACTCGATGGACAGGGGTCTTCACGTGGCTTTGTTTGCTAGGGTTTTATTGTTTGTGTCATGGAGAGAAGGTAAGAGTGAGGGACGTGAAGAAAGAAGAAGCATTAGGGTTTCATCTTTGTGAAGGGGCTGCGTGAGTGGTTGACTTGAGAGAGAGTGGTTAGTGCGTTTTTTAGTGTAGGTGCCGTGTGTGATTTATGAGATCTATGGTTTTTGTTTCGTACCGAGGGGGAGAGAGAGATGGACGCCGGCTGTGAGGTAGGTTTTATTTTGGCTACTGCCGCCTGTTTATGAGAGAGAGACCGGAGAGATCAAGGGTGTGTGAGTGGTTAAGGAGGGAGGAGAGAGCTGATGAGTGTTTAGGGTTTTCTTTGTGAATTGCCGAGATAGAGGAGAGGGGCGTCAGGTTATGGGGACTGAGAGAGGTCTGAGAGTGTTAGGGTTTCATCCTTTTATAGTGAGAGGGTAGGGGAATTTTATTTTAATTTGGTGAGTGGTTTATTTAATTTGGTATGTAATTTTTAATTTTAATTTAATTTAAATTTAATTTGTTTGATTGGTTTTAATTTAATTTGTGAATTAAATTTAATTAAGATTTCAATTTAATTGGTTTGTGATTTTTTAGGTTAGGTTATTTAATTTAATTTTAATTAGTTTTAATTTAATTTAATTAAAGTTTAATTTAATTTGTGACATGTATTTTAAATATTTTAATTTGTGAGATGTGTTTTAAAATAGAGGTCTAACAAGCGAACCCGAAGCGAAACAAGCGAGTTAAATCCGACCAAATGCTAATTTCCAACTTTGCCCTTCTGACGTCCGTTTCCCGCGGCTTTCACAATCAAAGAGGTAGTGTCTCCATACGAGACTCATCATCGGGACTTATATGCAAAAATACAGTGCCTACAGTCGCCCCCACTTTGATGGGACTTGTGCAGTGTGTGACAATGACAATCCTATCAAAGTTCGTGCAATGCATTTTTACTTACCTGGCTCGCCAGCTGCCACCTGACTTGCCTGCTGCTCTGAACTGAATTTGATGATGGCGAGGCGCCTCGACCTCTGGGCTTTATTCCCGAACCACCGAATGTGAACTGTGCTGATGATGCAGTAGGCCCTCGACCCTGACTCGCCAGCTGCCACCTGACTTGCCTGCTGCATTGAACTGAGTTGATATGGTGACGAGGTGCCTCGACCCCTGGGCTTTGTTCCCGAACCACCGAATGTGAACTGTGCTGATGATGCAGTATGCCCTCGACCCTGGGACGCATCCCGGAACTGCAACTGATGTGTGGGCCCTCGGCCTTGGGACACATCCTAAAAAGTGATGATGAATGAATTCTTGGCTTGCCAGCTGCCACCTGACTTGTCTGTTGTTTTAAACTGTATTGATATGATGGCGAGGTGCCTCGACCTCTGGGATTTGTTCCCGAACCACCGAATGTGAACTGTACTGATGATGCAGTGGGCCATCGACCCTGGGATGCATCCCGAAACTGCAACCGACAACGGGGGCACCTCGACCCTGGGCACCTCGACCCAATACCGCTGACAATAGGGACCTCGCCCTCGAACTGATGATGCAGTGGGCCCTCGACCCTGGGACGCATCCCGGAACTGCAACCGACAACGGGGGCACCTCGACCCTGGGCACCTCAACCCAATACCGCTGACAATAGGGACCTCGCCCTCGAACTGATGATGTAGTGGGCACCTCGACCCTGGGCACGCATCTCGGCCAGGAACTACAACCGACAACGAGGGCACCTCGACCCTGGGCACGCATCTCGACCCAATACCGCTGACAATAGGGACCTCGCCCTGAATATGATGATGTAGTGGGCACCTCGACCCTGGGCACGCATCTCGGCCCGGAACTACAACCGACAACGGAGGCACCTCGACCCTGGGCACGCATCTCGACCCAATACCGCTGACAATAGGGACCTCACCCTCGAACTGATAATGATGTAGTGGGCTTCGCCCCCATACTGATACTGATATGGGCCTCGCCCCCAGACTGATGCTGATTATGGGCCTCGTCCTCAAACTGATACTGATGTGGGCCTCGCCCGCTAACTGATACGGATGTGGGCCTCGCCCGCAGAGTGCCACACCCGGCAAGACTAATGCTGATGAAAATGTGGGCTTCGCCCCCAGAGTGCCATACCCGGCAAAACTGAAACTGATATCTGATGTGGGCCTCGCCCTCAAACTGATACTGACGTGGGCCTCGCCCCCAAATTGATATGACGTGGGCCTCGACCCTAGGATTCATTCCAGATTCTGACGATATGGGCCTCGGCCCTGGGATTCATTCCCTGGATTCATTCCAAAATTCTGACGACGTGGGCCTCGGCCCTGGGATTCATTCCCTGGATTCATTCCAAAATCTGACATCGTGGGCCTCGGCCCTGGGATTCATTCCCTGGATTCATTCCAAAATTCTGATAAGGTGGGCCTCAGCCTTGGGATTCATTCCCTGGATTCATTCCAAATTCTGACCTCGAATTCATTCTGAATTCTGACGACGTGGGCCTCGGCCCTAGGTTTCATTCCATGGATTCATTCCAAATTCTGATCAGGTGGGCCTCGGCCCTGGGTTTCATTCCCTGGATTCATTCCAAATTCTGATGATGTGGGCCTCGGCCCTGGGATTCATACCCTGGATTCATTCCAAAACTCTACTAATGTGTCTCTATACCCGAAGTGTCGTACCTGGAAAACTGATCTGATGTAATGTGGGCCTCTCCCCTAGAATGCCATACCCGGCATAACTGATCTGATGTAATGTGGACCTCGCCCCCAGAATTCCATACCCGGCAGAACTGATCTGATTTAATATGGGCCTCGCCCCCAGAATTCCATAACTGGCAGAACTGATCTGATGTAATATGGGCCTCGCCCCCAGAATGCCATATCCGGTAGAAAATGATACTGATGCCAATGATGTGGGCCTCGCCCTCAGACGATGCTGATGTGGGCCTCGACCCTAGGACGCATCCCCAAAAATGATACTAATGTGGGCCTCGACCCTGGGCTTCAACCCTGAGACTCATCCCCAAAACTGAAATTGATATGGACCTCAACCCTGGGACTCATCCCCAAAACTACTACTCATATGTTGCTCATTCTGGTTGGCTTGTCTTTACCGCTTTCTTTTTTTCTTCTTTTGAAACCTGTGAATACAAAACAAAACAAACACAAAAAGGGAATGCAAAATATGTTACGTGTATGCATGCATGCATGAATGAATTTCCTATTCCGTTGGGTTAGGTCTTTCGCCAGTTCTCCAGGTGATTGCTCAGTCTTTGATTCGCGATATGGGAGACTGGTCGCCCCCAGTCTTGGTTTACCTTTCTTCTCTTCGCTGTTTGTACTTGGTCAAGATGAACCACATGGTGGGGCCTTCCATATCATCATGCTATATCCATGCTATGAAATAGTCCCAATAGCTACACATATTATTGCCCTCACAGAATGCTCAGTAATGAAACCAGAGAACCTTCAAAACATTCAATGCGACTCAAATCTAAGTCTTTGAATAAATGATCTAAGCCAGACTCAAAGTGTGTGTGTGCAAAGGTTCCTTTACAGTTTGATCCTTAAGTAAGCCAACTCAATGATTTCGTTTCAAAAATCGGGATCGATGGGTCAAACCAACCTAGATGTCTCAATTATGCCTGCAGTTGCTTTTCTGTGCACAATGTGGTATGGTTTTCTTTCTCTTTTTCTCTTTTTCTCTTGTCTCTTTCTTTTCTCTTTTCATTTTGAACTTCTTTTTTTTTCTCTCTTTTTTTTCTTTTTCTTTTTTTTTCAACACACCTACCCTTTAAGGTAGCATTTCTCCTCATGGTGGTCCTAATACTCGCCCATGGGTAGCTTCACGCTTATCAGTTATAGGTGGTTCAATTCTTTTCTTTAGAGACTTTATTTTATTTTCAACCATACCACACATCATAACATAAGCAAATCAAGATAGACATTTAGGCAAACGGTCATTCACCGACCTACAATTTCATCAACTAGTCATTTTGCTAACTACTCAGGTTTTCACCGCTAAGAACCTATAGTGAGGTGCTTACGAGTCTAACATAGATCAATCACTCAAAGTATCAGATAAAAGCACGTCAAAGGTTTATTATTTCTAAGGTTTCTCCCTAAGGCAATCAGTTTCATCATCGGACTTATGTCTAACTATCAAGGACTAAAAAACAAATACTTTTTCTTTTTCTTTTTTTTTCTTTTTCTTTTTCTTTTTCTCTCTTTTTTTTCTTTTTTTTTTCTTTTTTTTTTCTTTTTTTTTCTTTTTTTTCTTTTTTTTTTCTTTTTCTTTTTTTTTTCTTTTTCTTTTTTTTTGAAGGCCCCCCCAATGGTCTTTCTATCATTTCAGTAAAGTTTTATGTTCATTGGTTTCCTTTTCCACGATATCCATGTTTGCTAAACTCTTCTTTGACAAGTCTTCTTTTTCCTAACCCAACGGATATCTATGATGGCTTTTAAGACACAAAGGGTTAACTTGATGCATGTATGCATGAGATGCATGAGATGCGTGCGATGCATGGAATATATAAGTCATAATAATTTTACACTAGTTGGCCCATCAGCATTTTAGAAACTTTTGGCCCGATTGCCATAAAGCACAGACTCGTCCCAGTTTAAATGGCCCAACAATCCCATACCTCACAACAACAAGTCCAACTGAATCCAAATGACAATGGTCCAAAACATAAAGGAATAGTCTCTACTGATCCTACAAGTATAGTTCATACGCGGGTTTACAGGGGTAGAGACAAAAGTTCCCATCGACGAAGGATTGCCCACAACTAGGACTCCCCACTCAAGGGTTCGAGCGACCAAGTGAGCGCACCTTTTTTATACCTTAAGGTATGTGTCAACGAGTTATGGTGTGTGACTGACTGTCAAATGAATTTCCCGTTGTAGATTCCCCAGAGGGAGGGTGGAGTGAGGATCTCTTAAGTACCCAAACCCCTTAGGCTCTTATCGCTTGGTGTCAGGAATAAACAACGAGTCCTCCAGATTAGTCCATCACAACGAGCTACGGATAATGATTATCTAGATGCTTTCACAGCTTTTCCCCGAAGGGTAGTGAATGAAGGAAAACACCAAATCATCACCTAGCTTTAATAATGCCTTTGATTAAACCCCTTTCAACCCATGGTAAACACGGTTAACTAAAGCACAAATCATACACATCACAAGACATGATTTCGAGGCCAATTCTCTAGATCCCCAGTGGAGTCGCCAGACTGTAGACAACAAAACCTGGGCGACGCTGTTCTAGGCTCGCGACCTAGTAAGGAAGTACGAAATAACATGGAGTCGCCACCCGGTGTGAACCGGGATAAAGATTTAAGGCCGCACTCACCCCTCGCAAGGGAAGACCTCAAATCGTTGGGTTCGGAATGGTCTCTTACTTATGTCACTTGTGATGATATAATTTGTGCAACGAACTAACCAAGTCTACTCAATAATCATGCTCAAGGGTACTTAGATCTAACATGCTTTCATCCAAATAACTCCATGCAATGTAACACAACGAGCATATTGAACCATTAAATCAACATGTATAAATCATTATCCAAACACATCATAAACTAGTAACATGCATAAGGAACAACCTAAATATGCTTTAACAACTAAATAACAAACTAAATTAAACCATGCTTTAAATAATAAATAAACGGCCTACGAACTATAACATGCTCAAATAAAATTTGGATGAGACGAGATATGTATATCTTAAGTGGTACATGGCGTTGTATCCCGAGTGCAGACCGCACTACCGTCCATTCGGAATCGGCTACGGAATTTACGTCCGGGTTTCCATCCAATATACCACAAAAGGGAACACATATCCCGCTCATCCAACAATCACATCATGCTTCAAACGACTCACATGCAATAATATTTTAAAATAAATAAAATAAAAACGAAAGAAGATAAGTGAAAAGGTGCCCTCAGGTCTAACCTCTTTTGTCGTCTCAGGAAATGGCGTTACACGTCCGTTGGAAGGGTGAATGATCCGCTACTCTTTTAGTTCACCAACTCAACGTCTTTCCTCGCTGTTTTGCTGTTCGGGCTGCTGTTTTTACTCCGTTTCGCTGCTGTTTTGCTGCTACGTTTCAGGTCACTGTTTTGGTCGTTTTGTGGACTGTTTTGGGTGATTTTGGAGGCTAATTGGCTTGCGGTTTTAAGGGCTTTTAGGGGGAACTTTGTGCAGTTTTTTGGTGCAGTTTTTATGTGTTTTTGGGGCTGTTTCGAGGTTAAAATTCTGGCCAAAACCGATCAGGTCAGTGGGCTGATTTGTGGCAGAAAGTGTGCAGTGCAGTGAGTGTTTTTGGACTGTTTCAGGCGTGAATTGATGGGCTGTGTGTGGGGACTGTTTGTGCGACTTTAGGGCAATGTTTGGGGCTGTTTATGGCGTGTTTAGAGGGCTATGGAAAGGCTGAAAGATGCGGCAAAGGGCAGTGTGTTGGGGCTGGTCTACGTGAGTTGGCTGAGTGGAGCAAAGGGGAAGTTTTGGTCAATGAAGGGGTGAGTCGGATAATGGAGCAAGGTGGCGTGAGTGGAAGGTGAGGTCAGGGGCGTGAAGGGCTTGTGTGGTCAAGGGGCTGGTCTACGTGTTGCTATTTGTGGTGTCTTTGGCGAGTGGCAAGGGCAGGTGGCTTTGCGTAAGGCGTGGTTTGAGGCTGTTTTGTGGCACTTTGGGGCAGCTCGTTGCTGGCTTTGTATACATTGATCACTGGTTCCACTCGTCCAAGGCTGCTCACTGGCTTTGTGTTTGCCGTGTGTGACTTTTGGCTGGTTTGTGTTTGAGCAATCGGTTTGCCGTGAGTGGACTTCTTGAGCGTGTGGCTTCAGTTTGGTCAGTGTGTATTGTCGGTGGGAGTTGATGCTAGGTGTCGGTGTGCTCTTGTTGATGCCGAGTAGGGTTAAGGTTACTTTTTGTTTGTTTATGGCCTTGTTGTGAGTTGGCTAGGTGTGCGTTTTTGTTCAGGCAGTGGCTGTTTATTGTTCATTCACTCGATGGACAGGGGTCTTCACGTTGCTTTGTTTGCTAGGTTTGTTTGTGTCATGGAGAGAAGGTAAGAGTGAGGGACGTGAAGAAAGAAGAAGCATTAGGGTTTCATCTTTGTGAAGGGGCTGCGTGAGTGGTTGACTTGAGAGAGAGTGGTTAGTGCGTTTTTTAGTGTAGGTGCCGTGTGTGATTTATGAGATCTATGGTTTTTGTTTCGTGCCGAGGGGGAGAGAGAGATGGAGGCCGGCTGTGAGGTAGGTTTTATTTTGGCTACTGCCGCCTGTTTATTAGAGAGAGACCGGAGAGATCAAGGGTGTGTGAGTGGTTAAGGAGGGAGGAGAGAGCTGATGAGTGTTTAGGGTTTTCTTTTTGAATTGCCGAGATAGAGGAGAGGGGCGTCAGGTTATGGGGACTGAGAGAGGTCTGAGAGTGTTAGGGTTTCATCCTTTTATAGTGAGAGGGTAGGGGAATTTTATTTTATTTGGTGAGTGGTTTATTTAATTTGGTATGTAATTTTTAATTTTAATTTAATTTAATTTAATTTTTGTTTGATTGGTTTTAATTTAATTTGTGAATTAAATTTAATTAAGATTTCAATTTAATTGGTTTGTGATTTTTTAGGTTAGGTTATTTAATTTAATTTAATTAGTTTTAATTTAATTTAATTAAAGTTTAATTTAATTGTGACATGTATTTTAAATGTTTTAATTTGTGAGATGTGTTTTAAAATAGAGGTCCAACAAGCGAACCCGAAGCGAAACAAGCGAGTTAAATCCGACCAAATGCTAATTTCCAACTTTGCCCTTCCGACGTCCGTTTCCCGCGGCTTTCACAATCAAAGAGGTAGTGTCTCCATACGAGACTCATCATCGGGACTTATATGCAAAAATGCAGTGCCTACACCAGGCATATGTTTGGATGATACCAAACTAAAACCCAAATCGAATAAGTGCCTAAGTTGTGGTTATCCTAGGGAAACCAAAGTATAGTACTTAAACAACTCACTAGAGAACAATGTAATTGTTGCTCACCATGCGTTTTTCCTAAGAGGAATACATATATGCAGTGGTAGTGGGAGGAAAGTAAAACTCGATGAAAATCGGAGTAATACTGTTCCAGGGACCGAGTCCTATTGGAACACAAATAGTTCATCAAGGATGAACTATACCAATAATATTCAAATACACAAGAACCGCATAAGTCGGAGAGAGTCATGAAATAACCTGGGGTATGGGTTTATGATCTCACCTCATAAAGATGTCAATCTTATTGAGGAACACGAACTGACTACGTATGAGGACGTGATACAAGGTATCGACTCCCTATTATGGCAAAGTGCCATGATGTCCGAAATGGATTCCATGTATATTAACTAAGTTTGGATACTAGTTGATGTACCGCAAGGCATTGTGCTTACTGGTACTATATAAGTCTTCAAGGAAGACAAACATGGAAGGCAACATACCAACGTACAAAGCTAGGCTTGTAGCGAAAAGGTATCGTTATCACATTGTGTCGAATACGACGAAACCTTTTACCTGTTGCCATGGTAAATCCATTTGGATAATGCTTGCCGATGCTGCATGTTTCATTTATGAAATATGACAGCTAAATGTCAAAATCGCTTTCCTTAAAGGAAACCTTTTGGAGGATGTTTACAACATCCTGGCGATTTTGTCATACCAAAACTAGCAAACAAGGTTTACAGGTTATTCGATCCATGAATGGATTGAAGCAAGCATAGCGTTCTTGGAATTATTGTTTTGATGTAATCATAATGGTGTATGATTAATTCAAAACGAAAATGATTCTTGTGTTTATAAGAGGGTTAGTGGGAGCACACTGAAAGTGACTGTCCTATAAATAATGATAATATATATCATTTCTTGGAAATGATATTCCCAAATACAATCAGTAAAAGCTTGGCTTTCAAGAAATTCTCCATAAAATTCTTGGGAGAAACAACCTTTATTCTAGGAATAAAGATCTACTGGGATAGATTTAAAGTTGTTGATAATCTCCGAGAACTCGTACATTGAAAAATATACGCG
>SKCR01040908.1:0-59456 GCA_019454045.1 Zanthoxylum bungeanum | reverse complement strand
CGAACCCACAATCGACATTAAATCACCATCCAATTTGATTTCATACACATCCAATGTCACAAAATCAAAATTACCAAGAATTAGGGCATTATACCATTCGGCCAAGTGAAACAAATTGGGGATTTTTGTTCAATTCAAAATTCAATCTAATGACTTCAAATTAACATCATCCAACATCATTACAACTCATCCAATGAACCAAAATGAAAAAATTCCAAATTTCCAAAATGCTTGAAGATTCGGCCAAGATATAATTTTTGGGGAAAATTATTCCAAATCAATTTTCATGAAATTGATCCAATCAACTTTCAATACAAACACATTTAAGCATATTCATCAATCCAATTTCACAAAATCATGCTCAAATTCAATTTGCCCAAATTTTAAGCCCTAAAATTTTCATGCTCAAACCTAGGCTCTTGATGCCATTGTTGGTTTCTATTAAGGTCCCGGATCGATTATAAGCATGAAAAACATTGCGAATACATATCGACGAAGTTGCGGAATACTCACATCGATCGGTTGAGTCGATTTGAAGGCGAATCAAGGCCAAAAACCCACTGTTATTCACGCCCAAACTGCAGCAGTCCACTGCCTTCAAAAATAGAAATTTGAGATGACAAACGGAGCTCCAAGATTGCGTCAAACGAATCCCGACTCATGGGTGAACCTCCCTACCACCTTCGCATATCTCGTAGTGTGCTAGTACTTGCGGTTTTTGCCACAAAAACCCAACTCTTGCCTCCCTTGAAGCTCACGGCAGTGAGCTGTGAAGAAGAAAGAAAAACAGCCCCTTGGGCGTGTATGGATGGAGAGAAAAGGAGGAGAAGTGTTATGGTTAAGTTGATAAATGAATTACCAAAATGCTTTATATATTTTTCCAAAAAATAATAAGCATTTACCATTTTATTTATCAAATAAAATCAAATGGAAATGGCATTCTCAACCACCAACACTATTCCAACTACTTACATCAACTATTCATTACTTTAATAAAGTGATGTAAGTCTTTCAATCAATCAATCACATCAATCAATCACATCACTCAAAGTGACATTTGATTTGACGCTTGATGTGACGAATGATTTGACGCTTGATGTGACTTGCGTCGCCGCACTCGAATTCGAAATACGAATGCGCTCGCAATCACACTTGGGCTCGGTTTCGCTAATTCCAAATTAGCGAGTTTTCCGTTGCGTCATAATTAAATGATTACGCCTAGCGAATTCACTATTCACATCGCTAACGAATTAATTCTAAATTAATTCGTTCGCCCGAATTAAAATCCAATTTCAATTCCGCGTCGAAATCTAATTTCGTTTATATATCGAATATATTAATTTACCGATTAATTCCAAATTAATCATTCTCTCTCTTTAGACGATATTTTATCCTAGATAAAATATCTCCGTAATTAATCCTAGATTAATTTTCTCTTTCTTCTATATAATCCCAGATTATTTAAGAGTGCGAGTCATACGTCATCGGTGGATTATTGGGAAGCGACCCATGAGAATCCCCGGATAATTCGGCAGTAAATACGGTCGTCGGAGTATCCGAATCACGTACGTACCAAGTACTACGTTCTACCGATTTACGAGACAAGATCGGCTTCTAGCAAAGCACGAAGTCTATCCAATTCTCCGGTCATATTCATCTAAGAATATTTAAGATCTATATCAGGCGTAGTATACCAATATCGTGTATATCGGCCCAGTATCGGATAGTCACGTGCTAGGGCTGGGGCTGGATAAGTGTCTGCCCCGTCCGAAGCACATATCGGATGTCTGGTAATTAGTCTCTATAATCGGATATACATGACCTTGTCATAATATCCCGATGGCCGGCCAGCACTTAAGAGCACTAATATCGTATCCTGCGTGACATCATCTCCACTATGACTGGAGTGATACTTCCGTCTTGACATCACACCCAATACTCTACGATTCTCAATATACCCAGCATTGGCGTACACAGAACCGGTTAGAGTCCTAGACGACCTCAACCAAAGTATATTGATTGTCGTAAGCATTAGCGGTGCAAGTCTCAGGTTAAGACCATACACACCTACCCTGATGTCGGACTCCCATAGACACATAGTCATAATACCAATGGGATTCCGAGGGGTCTATCCAGAGCGAAGCTGTTTCCCGTACCATCGCTGAAACATAACCTCCTATCGCACTTGCATGAGTATCCAATACCCAAATATATGAGAACTATGTCGTTGTGCCCTCACAACGCGCACAAGTGCAATACTAGCCTATTCCGTATTATCGATGTCCAGTCTCGATAATACTCCGGCTAGGGATATTTAATGATTAATCCTTCGTGGACTGATACTGTCTCATATCATTCTCAATCCAGGAACTAATCATATGGACCTCTATTCATTTATATATCTATGGTGATCTAATCACAAATGATGAGAGTGCAATTTCCTTGTCACATAGTTAATTTGTACAACAACACTATGATCTGTACAAATAGTGACGCTATGGGTCATATTATCCAACAAGGCCTCCTTCCCAATCTACCACATTGGCAAAGATCTCGAAGCATGGCACAGTGATGCCATTGACTTCACATGGTTCATTGATACCCAAAGTTTACAAAGTGGCCATACAGGTTTAGCCTATTATTCTTGGGTTTAGCCCCTTCTTCGTTAGATTGGTATCCCAATCTCTTTCGGGTAGTCTACCCATTAAATTTAGGCAATGTACTCACGCCTTGGCCTTGTCCCCCTTAATCCAGTGTTAGGCTTATAGTTTATTTTTTCCATGATCCTAGCAACCTTAGGATCTACCCACTCCTCAAAGATTGGCGCCACATGGAACCTTGTGAATGGATGGACTTCCAAGGTGGTCGCAGCGTTGCCAGCTTCTGCCCTAATAGTTATAACTCTGTTTTCATAAGAGAACTTGATGACTTGATGTGGTGTAGAGGGTACCCCTCCAAGCTTGTGAAACCAAGACCTCCCCAAGAGTCATGCGAAAGTGACTGGAATATTGAGCACCATGAATTCCACCTCATCTTCGATCAGGCCTATTTTAACCATTGCCATAAAAGTGCCTTTAACACCTCGCTTACTGTCATCATAAGCTTTGATTGTCATATCGGAAGGAGTCGGTTCCTCGGACCGGATGCCCAACCAAGGTAGTATTTTTATTGGGCATACCTTGATAGAGGACCCATCTTTTACCATCACACATGAAGTCTTCTTTCTTCTAACTTTGCCTATATTAATATGGAGAGATTATGATTTTGCACCTCCATCGAGAGCTCTTCCTCAGAGAAAGTGATGGTTTGTTTATTCTTTTCTGAACAGACTCAATAATTGTTGTTGGGTCTGCATCTACTAGTACCATGATTTTTCCTAAGGCTTCAACCATAGCCCCCATGTGCTCCTGGGATGAACATAATAATTCATAAATGTTAATCTATGCACGGGTATTCTTTAATTGTTGAAGCAGTGTATTATCCCCTTCCTTTTCTTCTTTCTCATCATTCCCTTACTCTTCTCCGATCCCTTCTGTAGGGAATGTTTTCCCTCGCGTAGCGGAAGCGGCTTAGGAACCCGAGATCGACCTTGAAATTTTTTTCTTCTCGTCTCAATTTAGTCATGAATTTTTCTGCCAAAAATTCAGATCCGAAGAGCCCTGTATTTTTATTCACAGCCAAATGCTCGTCACACACGAGCCATAAAAAGCACTGACTCTTGGTCTCCCATGCAACATCATCCACCATGCGCGACCAGCCATGGACGAGCTCTTGATCCAGCAGCGTACCAACCTTGGACCAGCTCTCCACATGTGCAATTTGATCAACAAAATCCTGCCATGCGTGACTTTTCTAGATTTGTACCAACTGACTTTGATTTGTACAAGTTGACTTTGACTTTGAATATTAGCCACATCATATTGCCACTTTGATTTTGATCCAGCGCGCTTGGAGCTTTAAGTCAGCAAACCATATACGCTGGACATGAAGCACATAATAATTGGGCTTTCAATTTGATCACCAAACTAACAACACATGATCAATTGCCGTGACACCAATTGTCTAAGTAACAGCAAATGATAAAGTAATAACACATGATCAAGAGGCACGTCTTGCCAACTGATCAATACTTACGCAGGTATCAGGGATCTGTGGTTTAATTTCTTGATCGCCTTTGTTATATGTATAATGTGATCAACAATTTCCTTTTGTCGTGAAACATGTGTATAGAATCAGATCCATCACTCGATATTTCATGTTATATCTCGACACCAGAAATCCGTGAGGGTAGGTTTGGGGTTAACTCACTTGCTGGAAAATTTTCTCCACAATATTTTCTCTCTTTTTCAATCTCATTGAAAAGATGACAAAGTGGTTCAGGTACAAAACAAGAGAAAACTTCTTAATTTATATCTAGGGTTTATGTTAAATAATATTGCTTGTACAAATTTAACCATAACCTTATTAATATTTAGCCAATGGCGTTTTTGTCACTATAAAATTATTAATTTCAAAAATTAAATATAATATCAAATATCATTTAATTTGAAATTAAAATTAAAATTTAACATGTAACTTATATCATGATATAAATTATATTTGATTTTGAATTAAATCAAATTTAATTTAAAAATCAAATCCTATATTAAATGATTATCTTATAATCATTGATATAAAAACTATATATTAAATATTTTAATATATAATTACAAAGTGTGACGTTATATAATTATTAATCAAATTAATAATTATGTCATTAAATAATTCTCAATTATTTAATTTTTTTTCAAGTGAGTTCATAACTGGACAACCCAATTATTCCATAGATTTCTATAGTATAACGGTCTAACACGGGGACCAAATGGACCTACAGTTCCGAGCTCCAATAATCCAAGAATATTAATTAAAGCTCTTTAATTAAATATTATGAATTATTAACTTTAGATTATTCCACTAAAAAATTAAAGTTGCACTCTCGTTACTGCAGATATATTTTATACTGAAACTCGTCAGCGTCCACCGATATAATCACTGCATACACATTGACCCTCCACGAGTATCTCATAATTAGAGCCAGCTCATAATTTCTGTTGTACCCCTCTAATTATTTTGTGTCATAAGTATCATTGATTCTCTAATGAACGATTTATTCATAATTATTGTGAATATTAATCTTTCTATTCGTAATAGAAAGACTTGAGTGCTCTAACCGTTCAAGTACCGAATCAACCATTAAGGAAGATACTCATCTACTTCTCACAAGAAGGAGTGGATTCCATATTTATGTAAAACGTCCCCAACTACACACCAAACCATGTCCCCAAAATACGTAGCTATTGGTCGGGATTTCTTCACCAACCTCACATTTGTAAATCAAAGGACATGGTCTGCCATGCAAGAGTTTGTAGTACACTCAGGATTCAGATCGACCCATATATGATCATCTATTAAATTGATATGAATTTTTTTGTTTAACGGATATTAAAAGAAATTCATTTCTGTCTTGGTCTGGTCTGATACGATAGCATCATATAAGGTGTCTCATTTCTTATGTCACCACATGAACAAACCCGGATCAAAATCATCATACAATATGGAATGGACCGCAGCTATAGATAAACCACAAACAAAGTGTCCATCTTTGTTTACTCTCTACTGACTATTTAAGATTACTAATTTCAGACTTAAATCCTCTTGTATAGAACACTTATACGCTAATTCTGAAAGTACATTTAGTATCCAAGGGCATTCATGATAATTTATGTTATGCGACTTTAAAATCAATATTTTAATAAATGAACAACTGCATCGTTTAACACTTAAAATAAAATCGCTTTTACATACTACATTATGCCCTTGGGCATATATCCCATAATCTCCCACTTGCACTAGAACAAATGAGATATATCGCATAATCCTAGACCTTCTAGGTGACCTTTAAATACTTTAGCCATTAAGGAAACGGATCAGCCAGATTCTCTGTAAAATGCTACTATCTCCCTAAAGAAATGATATTTCCTCTCTATACGCTTCCCTCTCTTATGGCTTCTTAGTTCTTTGGAATTTTATCACTGCACCATTATTATGATAATAAAGTGTGAGTAGTATATCCATATATGGAAAAACTTCCACATCTTTCAAGAATTTATGGAGCCTTACTGCTTCATTAGCTGCTTCAAAAGCTACTACATACTCAGCCTCCATGGTGGAATTCACAATGCCAGATTGCATTATACTCCTCCATACTATGACTCCACCAACTAAGGTGAATAGTGATTCGAATGTTGATTTCTCATAATCTACATCCGTCTGCAAATCTGAATTTGTATATCCTCTAAGGATCATATCCTCTCCAGAATATACAAGCATATAGTCTCTCGTTCTCTTAAGATACTTGAGTATATGCTTTACAGTTACCTACTGATTTAATCATTGGTTAGACTGAAAACTACTGACTACTTACACTGTATAACAGATGTTTGAGATAACAATCTTGTCGATATAAGGTGCTTGAGACAGCTAACAGTTGTCTTTTGTGATTCTGAATAATCTAGATCCCAAGTATACAACTCGCTTTTCCCAAATATTTTATTTGGAACTGGTTAGCTAGTCATGATTTTACTTCTGGTAATACTTTTACATCATTCTCAATGATTAAAATATCATAAATGTATAATACGAGATAAACCACCTTACAGTAAATGACACACTTGTATATACAAGGCTCATTGGCGTTCTGCTCAAAACCATAAGACTTTATCATCGCATCAAATCTTATTTTCTAAGATCAAGATGCTTGCTTCAATCCATAAATAAACTTTTACAGCTTGCAAACCTTTTGCTTTTGACCTTAGACAATGAATCTCTCTGGTTGCACCGTACAAATGTTCTCATCAAGACTAGCATTTAAGAATGTTATCTTGACACCCATCGGTCATTTCTCATATTCACAATATGTGGCAATGGATAGAATAGTGCGAATAGATTTAGGCATGGCTATTGGCGATAAAATCCCCTCATAGTCGACTTCCTCTTACTAGGTATAACCCTTAGGCCACTAACCTAATTTTGAAGGTATGTACCTTCCCATTTACTCATATCTTCTTCTTGTAGATCCACTTGCAACCTATAGGTTTTACCTCCATCAAGTTGACCTACGAGATCCCAGACTGAGTTAGAATACACAGACTCCATCTCGAGATTCATGACTTTGAGCCATTCTTTTTATCATGATCATCCATTGCACTACGATAGCTCAATAGATCATCTACATCATTACTATAGGTGACAACTTTTGCCTCTCCAAATCCTAGATAGCAATCAGGTTATCGTACGACCCTCCTACTACGTCTAGGTGGTAGACTCTCCTGATATTACTGCATCTAACGCTCAGATGTCAAAGGTGTTATGTTATTGTAATTGTCAACAAATATTATTGATGATGCATTGGTCTAACTAGAAAGCAACTCCTCGAGAACCACTTTACTGCGAGGCTTGAATTCTCTCATATAATCGTCCTCAATAAATACAAACTCTTTGATTTCATTTTAGACTATAAAAGAATCCACATGTAGTCTCTTTAGGATAGCCAATAAATAGGCACAGCTTAAACGCTCTCCAATTTTGTAGTCTTGTTTTCAGCATATACGCTGGATACCTCTATATGCGGAAATGTTGAAAACTAGCTTTGCAACTGCTCCACAACTCTAAAAGTGTCTAAGGAATAGACTTAGATGGAACTACGTTAATGATATACATTGTTATCTATGATGTACACCCTTAAAAAGAACTAGATAATGAACTGTCAATAAACATTGATCTTATCATGTATAGTAGGGTTTGATTTCTCCTTTTTGTAACACCATTCGACTGTGGTGTTCCAGGTGCTATGAGTT
Source organism: Zanthoxylum bungeanum (assembly GCA_019454045.1). Classification (NCBI taxonomy): domain Eukaryota; kingdom Viridiplantae; phylum Streptophyta; class Magnoliopsida; order Sapindales; family Rutaceae; genus Zanthoxylum; species Zanthoxylum bungeanum. The sequence goes on along the minus strand of SKCR01040908.1, from coordinate 51,561 downwards.
GGGATAATATCTAATGCTCAACTAAGAATTCCTCGAAATCTCTATCAAGGTATTCTCCTCAATGATCCGATCGTAAAGTTTTGATCGTCTTACTTAATTGATTCTCAACCTCAGCACGATACTCTTTGAACTTTTCAAAGGTATATAACTTGTGCTGCATTAGGTGAACGTACTAATATCTAAAATAATCATCGATAAACCTGATGAAATATTCATAACCACTGAGTGATTAATTAGCTCTTAGCCTTTTTTAGTAAATGTCTATTGGTCATATTACCTCTAGACTAGACTCATAGACTGGTAAGTTGAGATCTTTTAACTCACTTAAAGATTCACTTTCTATTAATCTGTTTATCTTGTCAAGGTTAATATAGCCAAGTCTGAGATGCCACACATATGTGTTATCGTGAGAAATCATTTGCTGTTTTGTTTTAGATTTTTCAACCTTAAAGATCTCAGTGTTGAGCAGTGAGTTAGGTGTTAACAATCTTAACACATACAAGTTATCTCATAGTTTCCTTTGCAAATTGGTAATCCAATTTGAAACAATAACTATTATTATTAAATAAAATGTAAACCACCATGCAATAGTTTTGATACGTAAATCAAATTTCTGCGAAAAAATAGGAATAAATAACACTTTGTTTAAATTCACATAAATTTTATTTGATAATTGAAAACTGATAACTCCCACAACTTTTACTGAGACAACATCCTATGTCCTGACTCTCATGGTAAAGTTACCTTCAACAAGGTCTTTCCATGTATCAAATAGTTGTACCATTTTTCTTCCTAGTGTTTCTTTCTCTTATTTGCAGTTTTGAAAGACTCGGCAACATTTGCCTCTCCACTAAGCTTACGAGGATCCATCATCATGGACTCCAAAGAGGTGAGTATCATATACAGCTTGCCTTTGGAGGACATTCCACTTTTAGGACATATTTAAGGTCTTCAAAAGACCAAGACAGATTTAATGTTACTTTTCTTTTAACGTAACTTTCTCTCGTATATTTGTCGTTAGCAAGTATGGAAATATTGGGAAAATAGCTAATAAATTTAAAAGTAATCATGCATTAAAAAAAATTTAATCATCGCATATTAAAATCATCACAAGCATTTTGGCTTAAAATTAAAAATGATGCACGGACCATGTAAAATGAATCAGAAACTAAAAAATAATTAATATGTCACAGAAATCTATCATCCCACAAATAAGTGTCGTCGTAGGGTAGGTCAAGTATTTGCATGATAGATCGAGACAATCTCAATTGATTAATATATGCGGGAATAACTCTTATTCTTCTATTAACCAACCACCGTTTGATTTGATCAAGAAATTTTGATTAACAATTTAATCATTCCTTTGTGAGTGTAACCCATTATTTCGGAACCCTTGAACTTAACTAGTGAAGTGCCGCCGTATGGTAGGTCATTTCACCAGATACATCTAGAATTCCTATCCTCTCGGAATCCAAACTTGAGATTGACCCAAAATGGACACTACTTGTAGGGGAATAAAATAAAGCAGTCTCGAGGCGCCTTTTGAATCTCACGTTTTAGGACTAACAATGGAGAACGCGGGATATATTGTCATATATCTCTCTTCCACTCACTATTTTATAGTTTAAGGTTTCTATTACACCAGTATTTAATTTTTTTAGATTATGTGCGGCTAAAAACCATAACATAATTAATACTAGTTGATGATTAGTGATATCTCTAAATTTAACACTTAAATTTTTGTTCACTATTACTTAGTAGTCCAATCTAATATATAACTTAATTAAAAAATTTAATTAAGTGTTCTTTTTAGTGAGCTATTTTAATTTTAACTCTTAAATTTTAGTTCACTATTTTAAGTTTAAAATAAAATTCGGATTAAGGAAATTATTTAATTAAACTATTTAATTAGATATATGTGACTTATGTTATTTTTATTTGGTACGTAGAGTTGTATCCCGAGTGCAGACCATATTGCCCTTCATTCGTAATCGGCTATGGAATTTATATCTAGATTTCCATCCTATATACCAAAATAAATAACTAGTCTTCTATCAATTGTCTTTTCTGAATTATCAAATTTTAAACTTATTTAAATTAAACTATTTAATTTATTTGCATGTATTAATCTAAATTTTAACTATTTTAAAAATTGCATAACTTTTATGCTTAGATTAAATGAAAATGCATTTAATGTCAGGGCATGTTATAATGCATTAGTAGGTATCATATGTTATATGACATGTTATTCAAACAATTTGAATTGTAAACATACATACAACAAAACTAACGCATTGACCGAGCTTTTTGGTTTTCTATATTAATCTAATTAATACACAAAATACCCAAGGCATTCCTTGGTCTTCAACTCTGGACTCCATGGATTGTCCTGCGGAATATTTTTCTCCTCAAGTAGTAACATTCGCAATATATGGATATAATGCTTCAAGTAATCGTGTGCTCACTACGGACCACATTAGCACTTTGGCTCATAAGACATGTTTTCGTGTGGTAATAACCTCCACACGTCGTTCTCAAACTCACCACGCCTATGCTTACCATCGCTTGCCACAACCACGATCCACATTTGCCAAACATTGCTCAATTACTACTTTAGTGTCATCCTCGGAAATGTGCTCCATAAGTTACATAGTAAAATTAAATACAATATTTGTAATTAATTGCTAAAATGGCCTTATGGCCATGCATTACCAATAGCACTAATAAAATCAAAAAGCCGGAATAATTTATGATCAATGCATTTAAAATAAATAAATATCATCACATGAATAATTTTATCTCATAAAATATATTTATTTAATTTTATGCCCACTCTTATAACATATTATATTTTATTTTCATACATCTCATACATAAAAAGAAACAACACATTAATTATTGCAAAATTCAAATAAAAAGAGAAGAGTTAGAATACTTTTCAACCTCGTTTTGATAACAATTGTAGGAAACGTTTTCCCTCGCGCAGCGGAAACGGTTAAGACACCCGGGATCGACCTTGAAAATTTTTTCTTCTCTTTTTGTTTTAGTCCTGAATTTTTTGGCCAAAAATTCAGATCCGAACAGTCCCGTATTTTATTCACTGCCGAATGCTCGTCACACACGAGCCATAAAAAGCACCGACTCTTGGTCTCCCATGCAACATCATCTACTATGCGCGACCAGCCATGGACCAGCTCTTGATCCAGCAGCGTACCAGCCTTGGACCAGCTCTCCACATGTGCAATTTGATCAACGAAATCCTGCCATGCGTGACCTTTCTAGATTTGTACCAACTGACTTTGATTTGTTGATCCAGTGCCACTTTGAGTCACATCATATTGCCACTTTGATTTTGATCCAGTGCGCTTGGAGCTTTAAGTCAGCAAAGTATATGCGCTGGACATGAAGCACATAATAATTGTGCATTCATTTTGATCACCAAAGTAACAGCACATGATCAATTGTCATGACACCAATTGTCCAATTAACAACACATGATACAGTAACAGCACATGATCAAGAGGCAAGTCATGCCAATTGATCAAGACTTATGCAGGTATCACGGACCTATTGTTTAATTACTTGATCGCCTTTGTTATATGTATAATGTAATCAAAAATTTCCTTTTGCCGTAAACCATGTGCATAGGATCAGATCCACCACTCGATCTTCTATGTTGTATCTCGATACCAGAAATCTGTGAGGATGGGCTCGAGGTTAACTCACTTGCAAGAAAATTTTCTTGACAAAATTTTCCATAATATTTTCTCTCTTTTTCAATCTCGTTGAAAAGATGAGAAAATGGCTAGGGCTACAAAACAAGAGAAAACATCTTAATTTATATATATGATTTAGGTTAAATAATTGTGCTTGTACAAAACTAACCCTAACCCTAATATAAATATTAATATTTGGCCAATGGCCTTTTTGTCACTATAAAATTATTAATTTCAAAAATTAAATATAATATCAAATATCATTTAATTTTAAATTAAAATTTAACATGTAACTTATATCATGATATAAATTACATATTTGATTTTGAATTAAATCAAACTTAATTTAAAAATCAAATCCTATATTAAATGATTATCTAATAATCATTAATACACAAACCTATTTATTAAATATTTTAATATAAAATTACAAAGTGTGTCATTATATAATTATTAATCAAATTAATAATTATGTCATTAAATCATTCTCAATTATTTAATCTTTTCAAGTGAGTTCATAACTGGACTATCCAATTATTCCATGGATTTCTATAGTCTAACGAGCTAACACGGGGACTAAATGGACCTACAGTTCCGAGTTCCAATAATCCTGAAATATTAATTAAAGCTTTTTAACGAAATATTCCTATTATTATCTTTAGGCTATTCCTCTAAAAACCTAAAGCTGCACTCTCGTTACTGCAGATATATTTTATACAAAAACTCGTCGGCGTCTACCGATATAATCATTGTATATATATTGACCATCCACGAGTATCTCATAATTAGAGTCGGGTCATAATGTCTGATATGCCCCTCTAATTATTTTGTGTCATAAGTACCATTGATTCTCTATTGAATGATTTATTCATAACTATTATGAATATTCATCTTTTTATTCGTAATAGAAAGACTTGAGCGTTCTAACCGTTCAAGTACCGAATCAACCCAGAAGGAATATATTCATCTACTTCTTGCAAGAAGGAGTGGATTTCATATCTATATAAAACGTCCCTAACTACACCAAACCATGTCCACAAAATACGTAGCTATTAGTCGGGATTTCTTAACCAACCTTACCTTTTTAAATCAAAGGACATAGTCTGCCATGTAGGAGTTCGTAGTACACTCAAGATTCAAATTAACCCATATATGATCATATATTAGACTGATATGAATTTCTTTGTTTAACGGATATTAAAAGAAATTCATTTATGTCTTGGTCCAGCCTATCTAATCACATCATATAAGGTGCCTCAATTCCCATGTCACCACATGAACAAACCCATATCAGAGTCGTCATATAATATGGAGTGGATTGTAGCTGTAAATAAACCATAAACAAAGTGCCCGTCTTTTTTTGCTCTCTACAAGAGTATTTAGGATTACTAATTTCAAACTTAAATGCTCTTGTGTATAACACTTATACACTGAGTCTGAAAGTACATTTAGTATTCAAGGGCATTCATGATAATTTATGATATGCAACTTTAAAATCAATATTTTAATAAATGCACAACTGCATCGTTTAACACTTAAAATAAAATCATGTTTACATATTACATTATGCTCTTAGGAATTTATCCCAACACCTTCTTAGTGGCATAATTATAAAATCGTCCACTCCTAGTCATTCTCTTGACCTCCTCCTCATCACTACTGGAGAAGTTTTCCCAAAATTTATTGCATTCGTCGGTCTCACTGTTATCCCATATTCCTATAATATAGGTCTGCTGGTGGAATGTTTGTAGGACATAGTCTTCGGGGTAGGCCAGAGTTGATCATGTAGTTGGGTGGTGGTACAACATGGTTATTAGGTAAGTGGTTTCTTTTGGTATTGGGTTGGTTCATTTCTTGGTCGGGGATTTTACGGTTGTCGATAAGGTATTGGATCTCATGTTTGAGTTGGGACTGATATCGGTGTCATGGCCTTTCTGTTGATGAAATTGGCAGTATTAGTCTAGGTTGAAGTGGCGAGGGATAAGGTTTGGTAATGGCTTGGTTTCTAAGGGTGGCAGCGGGTCTTGTATTCTCAGTTTTTCAAATATTTTTGACAGGGGTCTACCAAAGATGGAAAATATCCTGTTTCAGATTACGACAATCTCAACAGGGCTGGCTTTGGCTACAGAATTTCCCTCAGTAGTTTTCATGTTTCGGTTGTAGAATTTTCTGTTTTCAGCCTCTTCTTCCTTTATGCCCATGACAGACTCTCTCAACTGTCTGAAATCTGAGATCATGGAGGTCATCATCCTAAGATTGTTATAAATAGAGGGCTTGGTGCCCTTGATAATCATTTTGATTTGGTCATTCTCCAAGAGTCGTGTCTGTATTTTAAAAAACTGGCTTCTCCAGCAGTCGACATATTCCTTAAAATTTTCCTCCAACTTCTGCTTTGTATTTTCCAAGTCTCCTAGTGACAAATTGGTTCAGGAAAGCTTCAGCCAAGGCTCTATAATCATCTCTTATTTTCTGCTTCAGACTATGGTACCATACCACATGTGCTCCTTTTATTGACATCCCAAACATCTTCTGAACTTGGCTTTGGGATAAACAAGTGGAACTAATCAAGGACATATACTATCGGAGATGCATTTATGGGTCTCAATTTCCGTTAAATTTTACCATTTCTAGTGTTTCAAATTTTAAAGGAAGTTGTTCCTTGATGGCCATAGCATTGTAGTCTAACAAATCCTCATGTTTGCCCTTCAGTTTTCAGGCTACCATCTCTATCTACTCCTTCAAATTCTGAAGATCAGCCTAAATTTGGGATTTTCCGCTTTACCTATAGCATATTCAGTCATGTCATAATCATCTAAAGCAAAGATTTGTTTAATTGTCTAATTCTTAGGCCCATCGTTCCTCCTCTTATTAGTATCGGCCCTTGTCACTCGAGATGCTATTTGTATTGATGTTAAGTTAGTAATAGCATCAGCCAAAGTCTGTAACTATTCTGCCATCTTGGTCACAGTTGTCTCCAACTGGTCTACGGGGAATTATCACTGCTAACCATTTCTGCAATTTCGATTTGTTTCTAGCCTAATATGTCTTGCTCTCTAACCCACTGTACCACTATGATAGATGCAACCAAAAAAGGTTAGTATGATGCATGTCTGCATGGAATGCATATGGTGTTCACACATCAGCATATACACTTCCAACCTTATTTCCTCCACATACGTGGTAAGTCTCATATTTGTCCTAGGTTTGGCTTAGCTTATGTATCAACATGGGGTACAGAAGCTCGCTCTCTCATATGCTAAAGGGTAAACCTAGGGTAAATCTAGGCTAACTTGGTTCTGTTCCATCGTTAAAAGACAAATGCCGCTTATTTATAAAAATGATTAAGCCTAATATGGGGATCGTGTCTTTGTATAAAAATGATGATTTGGACCTTTAGTAATCACGGTTATTTGGGATGGGCTTGAAAATATTTTAGAACATCCAAATGGACAAAAATAATACGTACCCTTTTGTATTAAAGCCAGTGCAGGTATCAGACTCACGTTTGGTACAATTGGGTTATAACTAAATATTTTGGGCCTAACAAGGTTTTCATAGATGGTGGCCCATTAACGTTTCAAAGTTTTAACCATATTATCATGAAAATGGAAACTTGCCCCAGTTGAAAAGGCCTAATAAGTTTTCATCTTATGATAAAAAGTTCAAATAACTTCAAATGGTTAGGGCCAAATCACAAGCATTAGAAAGGCTTTTCCTAGGGATACATCTATTGGCTTTCATGTGGGTTTATCAAGTGTATGGCATAGGCTTTTATTGACGAAGGCTTGTTCATAACTAGGTCTCCCTACCCAAGGGTTCAATTGACCAATGAAAATATATATTTTAATCCCAATGATAGGGCTTGTCTACAATTAGGTATCCCCACCAAATAGTTCAATCAACCAACTGAATACATCAATATCCAAGGATATGTAAAAAAAAATGATGGTTATCATTACATACCAATCCACCGTTGAGAGAAAGTGATTTCTCAATATACAACACCATCAGGGTTAAAATGTTATGTAAAAGATGAAGACATGGTTAACCTCAATCTTTCCATAAATACTACAAGATATTTTTTTGAGGCTGATTCTCTATCCCTAGTGGAGTCGCCATATGTAGGAGAGAAGTAGAGTTTACCACTATATCTGTGACGTTAGAGACCACGACACAATTGAGCTCGCAACCTGTAGAGAGTACAAATAGCCAAATGTGGGGAATAATTAGAGAATAAAATAGTCGCCACCTAGTATGAAACACATGGAATGATTTAAGGTCGCATTACACCCCTCGCAAGGTTTGACCTTAAACTAGTTTGGGTTCGGAATGGTCCCTTACTGATGCTAGTATAATATTTAGGTTAAAAATAGGTATCACCATATATTACAATGTAATAACATGCAATATAGTTTATATGCATACATGGCATAAAATAATAAACGTAATAAAGAAAGTGCAGAATAAATAAAAGAATACATGTCTAGATATTGTAAATGAAGGTGAAATGGTACACAAACCAAATGGAGTGTGTGTTTTATTGGCTTGGCCGTGGAGAGGCATGGCAAGACATCATTATGGTAGGCCGAATATGTATCATAATATTAACATCTAACAGGACTTGCTAGAAATCTGGCCTGACATACTGCGTGAATCAGAAAAACATAACCATACACAGGCATTAACATGTATAATAATAAACAGCAAGAATGATAAAAGGAGAGCCACAAAATGTTAAATGATAAGTAAATAAGAAAAATAAATCATCAAAATAATAAATGTTTAATAAATAGTAAATAAGGCTATTCAAAACGGAGCAATAATAAGCGTAGAAACATGACAGATGAAATAGCCATCCTCTCATTGGTACGTGGAGTTATTTTTTGAGTGTGGACCATATTACCATCCATTCAGGATCAGCTATGGAACTTACGTCCTGGTTTTCATCCTAAATACCATGGGGATCCTATGGTCGAATATCAAGAGTCTCCGGCCAGACATCAGATGAGTTTGGCCGAAGATCCCTCACAAATCAGACAGTAAGCAGATCAAGACATGTTTATTAACCCCATCTTAGACAGTAAAATAAACACATCTATATTAACAGCTAAAGCAATAGAATGGAATAACTAAGCATGCGTGAATTAATAATAAAATGACAACACTACACAACAAGATTGTAACAAAGTAATATAGGCAAGTATGGTTTAAAAGAACATATGATAATAGAAAAAACTAGTGCATACTGGTAAACAGGATGTGAAGTGCATATCCTCTGGCCTGGCTTCGGACAAGGCCAGCCGATACTCTAATTACATATGCATATTCAGCCGGACGTGTCTTAGAACCGGTCAAAGATACTATATAATAGGAATAAGCTAAAAAATAGTAATGAAAATGGTGCCCTCAGGTCTTACTATTGTGTGTTGTCTGGCTCCAGAAAACACCTCTGAATGATGGGTTATCGCTGGATTCATACCGAAAGGCTGGGAACTCCAAGGATTAGTGTTTGTTTCTTTCTCTCTCTAGGGTTTCAAAATATTAGAATTTCAACTAAGGTTTCTTGGTTACCGATCCTCATGGATTTTTTAAATAGGAAAGCCTTTTTTGTATAGTGCCAAGAAGGAACCTGAAAATACAATGGGAGATAGAATCCCTATATGGTCCCCTCACTGTCTGATGTTATTGGTGTTATGGATATTGTAACATTTGATACATGTTTGGCTGGACGTACAATTTGAATTGTAAGTCCGGCCGATTATTGATCACTCCATAACTTCAAATTTTGGAAATTTGCACATGCATTGACCACTTTAATATATGTCTAGCCTGATGTTAAATTTGAATTTTATATCCGGTCGGCCACAATCAGATCCTATGTCTCTGGTAACTAACAGTATGAACATTCAATGACAGCTGTGACTTATCCGGTCGGATTTAGGGTTTTCAGGGTGAGTCTGACCAGATTTTCTGGTTTGAAAGAAGGTAGGTCGAACATAGGTGATGTCCGGCTGGCTTTTGGTTATATTCCTTGGAGTTCCTTTTTTTTAGCGCTCAGCTTATAATTTTCCCAATTTTCAAGGGTGTCATTGTAAGAGACTAATCATCGGGCTATGCGTAAAAATGTAATGTCTACAGTACCCGACCCTATAGTAAACTCAAGGGGTTATTCACTATAAACCTTGTGTAAATCCTTTGTTAGGTGCTCAGGTCGGTATTTACTCCCAAGCATATTAAAAGTGATCCATTTTCTTCCATGGACGTAGGTTGGAGCTATTCTCCACCGAACCATGTAAATCATTACTTCTATGATAATTTTTTTTCTAAGGTTGTATGGTTTTCATAACCAAACAACATAAACGGAATATATCGCTGCAGTTGAGGCAGCAAAAGAGGCTGTTTGGATCCATAAATTCCTAATTGGATTATGAGTAGTTCCGTTAGCAGCTGAGCCCGTTCCTTTGTATTGTGATAATAACGGGGCTATAGCGCAGGCTAAAGAACCGTGGTCTCATCAACGATCCAAGCATGTACTTTGATGTTTCCATCTGATTCGTGAGATCATACATCATGGTGATGTGAAGATCGAGAAGGTCGCATCAGATGACAACATTGCAGATCCGCTGACGAAGGCTATTTCTCAGCAAAATTTTGAGCGATATGTACATAGTTCAGGTGTTAGATACTTGAGTGATTAGCTATAGTCCAAGTGGGAGATTGTTGGACAATTATGACCCATAGCATCACTATTTGTAAAATACATTGTGGTTTTTATACAAATTAACTATGTGACAAAGGAAATTGCTATTTTATCATTTTGTAATTAAATTACTTGTATATATAAATGATAAAAGTCCTTATGATTAGTTCCGGGTTAATAAGATATGAGACACTATCAATCCATAAAAGGTTTAATCATTAAATATCCCTAGTTGTAGTATTATCGAGACTGGTCATCGATAATGCGGAATAGACTAGTATTGTACTTGTGCGCGTTATGGAAGCTTAACGGCATAGTTCTCATATATTTAAGTATTGGATACTTATGCAAGTGTGATAGGAGGTTGTGTTTGCCGATGGTACAGAAACAGCTTTGCTCTGGATAGACCCTCAGAATCTCATTGGTAGTGTGACTATGTGTCTATGGGAATCCGAATCAGGGTAGGTGTATTTGGTCTTAACCTGAGACTTGCATCGCTAATACTTGCGACAATCAGTACGCTTTGGTTTTGGTCGTCCGGGGCTTTAACAGGTTCTGTGTACGCCTCTTCTGGGTTTATTGAGAATCGTAGTGTATTGGGTGTGATGTCAAGATGGAAGTATCACTTCAGTCATATGGAGATGATGATCATGTAGGGATACAGAACTGGTACTCTAATATGTTGCAACTATCGGGATAATATGACAAGGTCATGATTATCTTATTAAAGAGACTAGTTGCTAGTGATCTGATATATGTTTCATACGGGGCAAACACAATTCCAGCCCCAGGCCTAGCATGTGACATCCGATACTGGATCGTAATACACAATACTTAGTATATTACGCTTGATAAAGATTATATATTCCTTAAAATAATATTTCTGGAGAATTGGGTAGGCACGGTGCTTTGCTAGAAGCCAACCATGTCTTGTAAATCAGTAAGAATGTGGTACGGGGTACGCATGTGTTCGGATAGTTCGACGATCGGATTTACTGCCAACATATCCAAGAATCTCATGGGTCGCTTCCCAAAGATTCACCGATGACGTTTGACTCGAACAGAATTAATCTAGGATTAATTATAAGAGAGAGAAAATTAATCTAGGATTAATTACGGCAAGAATTTATCTGGGATATAATTCGAATAGTAGAGAGTGAACGATTAATTTAGAATTAATCGATTAAATAATATATCCAATATATTAATTGAAATTAGATTTCAATGCGGAATTAAAATTGGATTTTAATTCGGGCGAACAAATTAATTTAGAATTAATTCGTAAGCGACTTTAATAATAATTTTGCTAGACATAATTATTTAATTAAATTATATTTAATTATGTCGCAACGACAAATTCGTTAATTTGAAATTGAACGAACTCGGGCCCGAGCAAAGTTGCATGATGGATTGTTTGACTTAAATTCGGAATTTACAAGTGGTGGGACCCACTTGACTTACATCAACTAGTTTGACTAGTGATGGTAGTGGTTAATGTTGAGTGAAAGAATTAGATTGCTTTTTCAACACACTAACCAATCTCAACAAACTTCATTATTTTATTATTTGGAATGACATATACCAAAACTTGGATTTGGTAAATGGTAATTGATTTTAGAAATCAAAATACACAAAAAGAAAAATCTCTCTCTCTCTCACTCACACATTGCCGTGAGTTCCTCTTTCATCCATAGAATTTTTGTTGCAAATTTTCTTCAGGCTGGCACTTTCAAGGAGTCATTCAAGGTGTTAGGGAAACTAATCCCTTGAGTTTGGAACACAAAGAAAGGTTGAAGCTCTTCTCAAAGATCAAAAAGTTTTTAACTTTATACATCCATCAAATCCGATCATTGTAAGTATTTCCGCAATTTCTTTGAGTATTCACACACATATCATGATTAGAGATCCTTGGCATGTTCTAGGAACACTAAAAATGGTATCAAGTGCCTTTTCTAAGCATGAAATAAGTTTGGGGTTTATATACTTTAATTTGGTTTTTTTATGTTTTGAGCATGATTTCTTCAAATTGTTTGTTTGGTTGAGCTTGGATGATGATGAATTGGATTTGTGCATCTTAAAATTTGAGAAAAATTGATTGGATAAATTTTCCTTAATTTCCTTACAAAAGCCGAATATGAACCCTAGCATATATCATGGTGATTTTTTGATTTTAGACCATTGGATGTGTTTAAAGGATGATGTGTATATTGATTGTTGATTTAATTAGATTGAAATCAAAATTGGATATTGATTATGCCAAATTTCCGTGACTATAGAAGCATGAAATAGATTGATTTTGCTTCAATTTGTGTTGGACATGAGTTGTTTAATTTAAGCATGATTAATTAGTTTAATTGGTGTTTTGGAAATATTGGTTTAACTAATTAATTATTGCTATTACACTTTAATTAAAAATTAATGTGAAATTTTGAATTTTATATTAATTAAAATTAGTCTTTAATTTTGAATTGGGCTAATATTGTTGTATTTGGGCTTAATGGGCTTGCTTGGGCCAATCTTGGTTTAGGACAATTGGATTGGATCCAAATTGGGCTTAAAACCATTCCATAAAGTCCAAATATAATAATTGGGCCTTTAAATATTTAATTGGGCCAAATGGGCCAAAATTGATTTTATGGCAAATAGTGATTCCTTAATTGGGCATTAACATTTGGGTTTGATCCATATTGGCAAAAGCCCATGCCTTAAGAATTAATTAAAAGCTCATTGGACTTTAATTAAATTGACATTGGATGTTAATTGGGCCTTTGAGACCCATTTAGATTGGATTTAAAATCTAAGTCTAAAAGGCAAATAAATAAGTGTAATTATTTAATTTGGAATTAAATTAGAATTAGTATTGAATACAAATTAAATTGGATTTAAAATTGTAGTTTGATATAATTCAAGAATACGCACTTTGGATTTTAATTCGGGCGAACGAATTAATTTAGAATTAATTCGTAAGCGACTTTAATAATAATTTTGCTAGGCATAATTATTTAATTAAATTATATTTAATTATGTCGCAACGGTAAATTTGTTAATTCGGAATTAAACGAACCCGGGCTCGAGTGAAGTTGCGTGTTGGATTGTTCGACTTAAATTCGGAATTTACAAGTGGTGGGACCCACTTGACTTACATCAACTAGTTTGATGATGAGTGGTAAATGTATCACTATTTCCCACTCATTTGACCTAATATTTTGTATAGTTTCTTGAGTTTTATGAATATTTTGATGTGTTTTGTGTTATTTTGTAGATAAATAAAGTTTCAGGACATTCTGGAGGTGATTTGGGGCCAAAATAGTGAAAAACGGACAAAATGGCATTTTCGGAATTTTGTGCGTCGCGACGCCTAACGTGCGCGATCCATGCTAACGTGCGCTGGGTCCACATGTCAGAATCTAAAAAGTTTGACTTTGCTAACGTGCGTCGTGCCACGTGTCACCATCACAGCCGATCTGCTAACGTGTGCCGTGCCACGTGTCATCATCTTATGGTGCCGACAATCGCCATCGCCACGTGTTAGCCACGTCATCATCCACATCACCAGTTGACCGAGTCAACGTGCCACATCACCGCCACGTCATCATCATCCAATCACAGCGTGCCACGTGTCATCATTCTATGGTGCCGACAATCACTATCGCCATGTCAGCGCCACATCATCGCCACATCAGCATAATCATTGAGTTGCCAGCCGCCTTGCCACGTGTCACCTTATCACCTTATCCACAATGCCACGTGGCAGATAAGAATCTGAAGCCGACGAACCAGAAGTTGACAAGTCGCGCGTCGCGACGCGCGAGTCCTACCGGGGTCTATAAATAGAGCTCGAGGTTTCAGTTTCAGATGTACCTTCCCTTCTGAATTCTCTGATGTAAATAGGGAGTTTTCTATCTATAGTTTATTTTAATTTCAGTTTTGTATTTAATTTTAATTACGTTCTATAATAATAATAATTTACTTTCTTTACTTTTTCATTTTTTACTATTCAACATGAGGAGGTAACTTCCCCATGCTATGGTGAAAGGTAAAACTTTTATTACTGTTATTTAGATTAATCTCCCTTAAATATAATATATTCACTATTTAAAATTTGACTTAATGCGGATACCGCTATATTGGTCGGTTGGTAATTCATTTTAAACTGGTTTAAACCTGACTAAGCAAGGATACCGCCAGATTGGTCGGTTACTAATTAAATATTCTTACCGCCTATATGGCAGGTTCATGGACAAATTTTGATACCGCTTTTATGGCTGGTCGGACTTAATTTGACTTAATCAGGTTACCGCCTATATGGCTAGTTGGTAATATCATCACAAGTTAATATATTATATTAATGGAGATATCTAAGCTCAGAGGAATCTGATGCTAGAAAGAAGGCCTCCCATCAAGGTTGACCATTTCAAATGTGTATGGACCTATAAGAATAGGCCAATGACTTGGTTAGAAACGGTTGCATCAAATACTATATAGATCACGAGGCCATGAGAGTGAGGTAGCGTTGAAAGCAATGACTTGTATTTACTATTATATGAGGAATAACATTGGCATGAGATTCAAATCGGGCTAGAAAAATTTATTTTTGAATCAATGACCCTAAGGTGCTGAGTATAGAGAGAGCCCCAATGATACATAAATCTCGACCGGTGCCAATAATATTCACCGATGAGAACGCTCAAGAGGTTTGTTACCCTCATGACAATGCGCTTATAATTATAGACAATATAGATAGGTCTGACGTAGACAGGGTACTAGTTGATCATGGGAGTGCGGTGGATATTATATCGAATGAGGCCCTGAACAGACTGGGTGTGGAGTTCACCACCTTAATAAAGAAAGCTACCCAACTATAAGGGTTTGGGGGTCGACAATTGTTCTATTTGGTCGGGTATAACTCACATTGACCATTGAAACAAACCCTCATACCCATATCATAATAATGGATTCACGATGGTAGATTGCATGAGTAGTTAACAAGTGATTTTGAGAATTCCGTTATGATGAAGTTAAGTGCAGCCATGTCCAACTACTACTTGAAACTGAAACTCTCGACTAGGGAGGGTGTCGGGGTTGTACGTGGAAGCTAAAAAATGGCGGGGAGCTGCTTTGTAATGACTTCGAAGGAAAAATTTGTGCATCACTGACATTATAGGGCAAAAAAAGAAAAGAAAAATGAGAAGAGTCAAAGGAGGTAGAAATTATTGATCTCCGACCCGAGGAGAATTCTCAGCATGGAGAGACTAGGGAAGAGCTAGAATTTATGGTGCTCTCTGGCTTAGATCGATTGTTGAAGGTCAGGATAGGGTTCAAATAAAGTTTGAAAGAAGAGCCATTTGAATTCCTTAGGGAATCTGCTGACGTTTCTGCTTAGAGTCATAAGGATATGCCCGGGTCATAATCCATCGCCATCGATCGATCAGGATCATAAGGCGGTGAAGTAAAAAAAGGGCATTCAACTAAGAACGATATGAGGTCATTCATGTAGAGGTGGAAAAATTACTACAGGCTAGATTTATCAAGGGAGTGAAGTACCCGGCGTGGGTATCGAATCTTGTTTAAGTCAAAAAGGCAAACGACAAGTGGAGAATTTGTGTGGTTTTCTCTAACCTAAATAAACCTTGCCCGAAAGATAGCTTCCCACTTCCCAAAATTGATTAGCTAATGGATTTAACAGCCTGTCATAGGCTTCTCCGTTTTATGGATGTATTCTCGGAATACAACCAGATCATGATGTATCTCAAAGATGAGGAGAAGAAAACTTTCATTACTTATCACGGGATGTATTGCTACAACATGATGCCTTTTGGGTTGAAGAATGCAGGGGCCTTGTATCAGAGGTTGGTGAATCGGGTCTTCAAGCCTCTCATCGACAGGATAATATAGGTCTATGTATATGACATGACACAATCTCAGTATTGCTTTAGGACCATTTGAAGGACCTAAGGAAAATTTTGAGTTCTTAAGGAAGTATTGGATGAAGTTGAATTCGGAGAAGTGCATTTTCGATGTCTCATAGGTGCAATTCTTGGGGTACATTATCATTACAAGTGATATTGAAGCCAATCCCCATAAGATCAAGGCAGTGTTAGATTTGAAATCCCCAAGGACGGATAAAGAAATTCAGAACTTGAGGGCTGGGGTTGCATCACATAACCAATTTATTTTTAAGGCGACCAACAAGTGCCATATCTTCTTTCAACTCATAAAGAAGGCAAGAAATGAGGTAGAGTGAATAAGAGCGGGTGAGGATGCATTCCAGCAGCTTAAGGAAAACTTGACCCGACCTCCACTTCTGGCAAAGCTAATCTTGGGTGAGAAGTTATTTCTATACTTAATAGTTTCACCGCATGTTGTTAGCTCGATACTAGTGTAGGAAATAGATAGGGTCCAGAAGCCAATATATTAATCCACAAAGGCATTGTTAGAAGCAGAAACTGGATACATGCCCCATGAGTTAATGGCCCTATTGTTAGTTACAATAGCCAGGAAATTACGTCTTTACTTCCAAGCATACCCCATTGGGGTATAAACTGATCACCTTCTTTGGTAAATTTTTCACAGACCCGATAACTCGGGTCGTCTTATGAAATGGTCGGTAGAGCGATATGAATATGATATTTGTTATCTTCCATGAGTGTCTATCAAGGGGCATGCTCTAGCCGGCTTTTTGGTAGAATTCATAGAACCACAAGTGTTGGTAGTCAATGAAGAAGAAAAATTGGAGCTGTATGTGGATGGGTCGATCAGTTCACAAGGGTGTGGGGCTAGTATTATTTTCAGCAACGGGTGCGGTGAGGAGTTGAGCTATGCCATAAGGTTTACTTCTGAGGCTACTAATAATGACGAAGAGTATGAGGCAATTGGTCGGGCTAAGGTTGTGTGACACGGTCGGGGTTAGAGCTGTCTTAGTAAAGGGTGAATCGCAATTGGCTATCAAACAAGTGAATGGGGGATTTTAGGCTAGGGAGCCCAACATGATAACCTACCTAATGAAGGTGAAGAAATTGCTTGGAAGAATGTGGAATGTAACCTTCGAACAAATTGGTCGAGAATGTAATCAGCAGGAAGATTCATTGGCGCGATTAGCATCCCTCATTATGTCCATGATACCATGAGACATTCCCCTTGAAATCATCAGGCTAAAAAGTATGGGTGATGGAGATATGATGGAAGTGAAAGTAGAATGCAAGCCATCCTAGATGGAGCCGATCAAGAAATGTGGCAAGAAAAGTCAAGTATCATAACGCCCGTTTCTGCCTTATGGATGGTGTTTTGTATAAAAGAGGGTACATGTTTGTTGGAGTTGGTGCTTGGAGTGCCAATCTGTATAATGTATTATATGTATTATTATTTATTAATAAAATAACTATATTTTCATTTCATACCTTATTAATGGTATTGTCATTATGCATAGTAGATTGATGTATAAATATGATAAGAATGACATCGACCTTAGAATAGTCTTGTAGCATTACTGGACACTAGGTGGTCTGACATTGAGATAAATATTACTATTGTGAACTATTCTTAAAGTAAATATTCCTAGTTGTTGATTTTGGAATAAGGTCGAATTCATATAACCTAGAAGACTAGCACATGTCGTATATTGGAATTGGAGTTCCAACGGTTTAAACCTAATATACCATGAGCTTTGAAAGCTCATATAGACGTGTGGGTATTGGTTGGACCGAATACTGAATGACTCATAAGTGATTCCTAATAGTTGGAATTACACACCATCGTCAATAGGAATCTCCTCGAGTCGAGTAGCGTATGTGATCATTTGACTATATGATATCATTGATTTTGTGTAAGATCCTCCACACTTTGATGTCATGTATGTTAGAAACCTTTCATGGTCTGGCTTCTAGATGTTCGTTGGGTGTGGACCGATACACTCGTTAATTAAGTGTGAATCAAGATAGAATTCACCGACCCATATGTGTACCATAAGAGGTTTAGGTCTCCATGTAAGTAAGTCACGATTCTTAAAAACTTTGGCCAAATTCGATCACCTAGGGTGGATCACATCAGTTGTAAAGAATCGTGGACATGTCGACATGAGATGTGTGCCTCAGAAACTTATCATTGTATTCTATATTTCCTAAGCAAAACTCGGATAGCCTACAACGGAGGTATTGTTAAACATATATGATGTCCTCGACTTGTATAGTTCAGAAAGGCCGTTCGTATTCTTCGCGAATTCGGAGGTAGCCGAATTGTGTACATATTAGCTAGGCTTATATGATAAATGTGTGTGAACTTAGAGAATCCCAATATGAAGTGTACTCGTTGAGCACTTGGGTAGCCAATTATTTTTGATAAAATATAATATTCGATATTATAATTATCAATTAAGATAATCAAATATTATTGGATAATATTGATTATTTACTTTGACCTAATTGGATTAATCAATATTTACACAAGGGCTTTGTTGTAATTTCATAATTATCTCTACCATTTGAGGATATTATGGTAATTACAAGTATGTAATTATAGGTGTTATTGGCTTGATTTAATTGGATTAAATCAAAGTAGCAAACATTGAACTAATCTATTTCCTAATCTTTGTCTTGATTTAATTGGATTAAATCAAAGTGGTAGACAAAGGTGATTAGTCACACCTAATTATACATATTTGAAAAAATTAGATTAACCACACATAAAAATTGATTAGAACTTTTATTAATTAAAAATTACCTAAGTTTTGCTATAAATAGCAAGCCTGAGCAAGGTTTTAATTAAGCTTTAGAAAGCTAAATACAAGCAATTCTTGGAGAAATTAGCCTAAGTTAGAGAAGTGTTTAGAGAAGTATATGAGGTCTCTACAACATTTCAACTAAGAGAAATCAAGATTTGATCTTGGAGTGGAGGTTGCTAGCATTGGAATCAAGATTGGATCTTGGAGTCAAGCTTGCAATCCTTGGAAGTTCTCCAACCATTTCAACAAAGAGAATGAGATTGGATCTTTGCATCAAGCTACTAGGTAAGTTTGGACTTCTCTTAAGCTATGTTCTTCATTAGTGAGTTTTCATTAGTCAGACATATAGTGATGAATTATGTAATAGATGCATGATTACATAGCTTAAAGTTGAAATAAGGCTAATAAATTGTGTTAGGATGCTTTGGAAGTATAAACACAATATGCTTGGAACAATTAATAAGAGTTTGGAACTCTAGATTAAAGCTTAGAGCTATGGCTACCATTCTAGAATCATTTGACCACTTTTAGGTAAACTAGAATTGTTCATGAAACATTTCATAATGGGATTCTAAATTGGTTTGTGTTTTGATTCAAACAAATACATATATGCATTTAGAATACATGTATGTTAGTTGTATAATATGTGTTGTGGTTGATTTTGATGTTAAAATTGGTTTTAAGGTGTATTGAAATGATAGGAGAAAATTGGAAGTGTTTAGGATTGATTTGAAGGTTGAAATTACTCACTGCCTAGGGGAGCATCAGGACACAGACCTTCGAGTGTCATGACACTGAACATCAAACTTAGGAGCATCGCGACTCCCAATCTTCCATGTCGTGAAATCGAGATGTTCATCTCTCGTAGTTGCTCTCGCACTTTGGAGCGTCTCGACTCCCAAGGCTGAGCGTCTCGACCACTAAAACTTCATTTTCTCTGTTCTAAAGTTTCCGAACTCTGATTTGGTCCCTATTTTTTCCTACGGACTCATATCAGAATGTAGTTTTCATTACAATATTTGAAAATACACTTATCCCCGATATCTATGTGTTAGACTCACTTTCACTGTGCGGGACATTGATCTGACCCTAGGGGTTCCGCAATTATCCCAACAACGATACCGTATCTGAGGTTTCTTGCGCCTGAAGATGCTAATTATGTCATGAGGGAGATCTATGAATAGATTTTTGGAAGTCACGCTGGGGAAATTCAATTACGCATAAGGCGCTTAAACAGGGTTACTATTGGCCCACAATGCATCAGAACAGGTCGGATGTGGCTCGTGCCTAAGACAGATGTCAGAAGAATACAAATGTGACCAAACAACCATCCTAACAGTTGATAAATTTGTCCATCTCATGGCCTTTCACCAATACAAATATGGCCATGCAAAGGATTATAGGTGGAAGAGTTGAC
This sequence comes from Zanthoxylum bungeanum, assembly GCA_019454045.1. Taxonomy (NCBI): domain Eukaryota; kingdom Viridiplantae; phylum Streptophyta; class Magnoliopsida; order Sapindales; family Rutaceae; genus Zanthoxylum; species Zanthoxylum bungeanum. The sequence continues at coordinate 31,012 of SKCR01040908.1, read as the reverse complement.
AGAGGGCTTGTGGGCCTATCGAAAGACCTAAGAGGATTTCACGAGTAAGACCCCATTTTATTTGGCTTATGGATGCGAGGCTATGATCCCAGAAGAGATAGAGATGACAACCTATCAGGTATTGTATTTTTAGGAAGAGCCGAATGAGGATTTATTAGACATCATCTGGAGCTGGTGGAGGAGTAGTCAGGAAGTCTGCGCTTCAGGTAGCACATACCAAAAGAGGATGGTCTGTTTCTACAATAAGAGAGTCTGGGTGCGAACCTTTCACCTCGGGGATTTAGTCTTAAGACGAGCCACCCTTAATACGAAGAAGCTACATTTAGGGCGAAGTGAGAAAGATTCTACAAAGTAACCGAGTTGGTCAGGCCGGTGCCTATTCTTTAGAGCAGCTGGAAAGCACTAAGCTCAAGAAGCCATGGAATGTTGATATGTTCATAACGTATTATCAATAGAGCCACTCCAGAAATCCCCACGTGGAGTTGTAAGATGGTCAATAGTTCCATAGAAATTAAATAAAACCTTCCTAATTTTAAATAAAAACATATACTCAAACACATTTGTTATTTATTTAAGTAGGATAGACTTGTTTGATATTCTAGTGAAGTACTTATGATCGGGAAGCTCAACGATTGCCAAAGGTATAGCCTCGTGGTCCGCATAGTATGGGGAGGGATGGTGCCCCCATAACATTTAGCGCCCACTTTGGTATCCATATCCTGGAGTTAACAGAACTCCCCGGGGCACTTGGATTATGAGGAGCATAACATGTGGAGGGTGAATGCCCATATGGCAATTGCGACTTGAGTAAGGAGTGGGTTGTATGCCATATTGGTGACCTTTGTTGTTTTAAGCAACACGGAACGAGACAATGTCTCTGTTGTTTTGATATTTTTGGGTTGTACGGTGTGTATGATACGTCACCCCCATTAGTTTGTCTTTTTATTTTTATATAGCACATGGTAGAACACCACTACTATTGTTGTCTACAATGATATCCAAAGTTTGTGTATTTTTTATACAACACATGGTAAGACACCAATAATGTTGCTTTCTACATGGATAGCCAAGGTTTGCGTATTCTCCCTCTTGTGGTCTTTGTGATTTTATAGCTCGGGGTAAGATGATTTACCCCAAGGCCTTTGTATTTTAAATGGCACGATGGGGGAGTGGTCCAACATGGCGAAGTATTGAGATGGCTTGGGGTGGATGTTTTCCCCCAGGGCCTTTATAACTGAACAACTCGAGGTCGGATGATTACCCTCGAGGCCTTATTATAGAAATAACACAGTGAGGAAATATTCCCCTATGACCAAATGATGACACGGCTTGGGGTCGCACTACAAGAAAAAAGGCCTTTACTGACACTAAGGTTAGTGACACTAGGCTAAAAGTGTCAGAAACGACGTGTAAATGGGCCTATTTCCGTATTTTTCACTTAAATATCAATAATTACTGACACTATGGTATCAGCGATTTTAGTGTCAGTAATTACTATTACAATAGTATCAGTAAGAAATAAAAAAAAAACGCGTAGTTGTCTGGAGTCGAACCAACACCTCGCGGAAGTGACGTTTTTCGCATATATTACTGACACTAGAGTATCAGTAAATTTAGTCTCAGTAAATTAATGATACCTTATTACAAATTTACCCTTAAAATTTTCAAATATTTATTAAGTGTATAAGGATATATTAGTAATTTAAGTTTAACTTAAAAATTAAAAAGTAAAAAACTAAAAAATCTAAAGACTAAACCTAGCCTCTCTTCTTTCTCTCAAACGAATTTAAAGTTTAAACCCTAAACTCTCTCCACTCCAGCCGCCTCTCGCAGTTGCAGTCGACCAGACCTTCACCATCTCTGCATCTCACCATCCATCGCTTGAGCCGCGACCCATAACCGAGCCTCACTGCAGCTTTGTGCTGTACATAGAAAGGTCTCTATCCAAAAAATTTTGAACCGCGAATGAGTTTGTGAATTGTTATTACATTTTCTTTCCACATATTTTGTTATATAACCCAAAAATTGAGCATTATCAATTGGAATGTTATTTCTTGAAGATTTCTCAAATTATCTATTATCTTGTAGATTACTTGCACTTATTTTCATCGCAGTTCTTTATCACGTGTGCAAAATGTGATTGGCTTGACAATAAGCACGTTGTATTTGGGGTAAGTGCTCTAATACTAATCTAGTAATATTTTTCGTTTTTGGTGTGCTAATATATTTTCCAATAAGAATTGCACAACATTTTCTGATGTGTGTTAATAAGAATTTGTTATTTCCGAGAAAAGGCTCGCATTAGAAGCCTGGTCAAGGACAGGTATTGATGTATGATGTATATTGTTTTACTTTTACCCCTGTTTTTCAATCATGGATGGTTGTGTCGTGACTCGACAATCTAATTCATATATGAAGGTTCTTTCAATCTTTTGCATGGATGGTTGTGTCATCTAATTCATATTCTTGTTTCTGGATAGTTGTATTTTTATGGCTTCTCTGAAATGCTAATTTACTTCTGTTATAGAGGGTGCTGGGAGATGGTCTTTTGGTAGTTAGGAAGATCGAAACATTGCAAAAAATAACATTGGATTGGAGCCAATGTTCTTCGTTATTTTACTCTAATGTGTGTTTTCTTTAAACCTTTGAAACTAATTATGAAAATTTTATAAACTTACATCGACAAGGTACATATTATGAGCAGGTTAGGTACGTAAAATGGACAAAAAATGGATATATTGTGATAGACTTTCCAGTGAATATCGTGTTGGAGTTGATGAATTCTTGGAGTTTGCAATTCTTAATTCTGAAAATCGAATGTTAATTAGATGTCCTTGTGCCTGTTGTTGCAATATGGAGTTTCATACTCCTAAAGAGGTGAAGCTTCATTTGTTTCAGAAAGGCTTTCTCCAAACGTAATAAGAGCGGTAGTGTGACTTGGGTATCTGTGAAGGTACAAAGTTATGATATATATATATATATTTTTGTGATATGCAACAATGAGAATATTTAGAATATGTCTAAATGAACTAATATTGATATGATAATTCTTTTTTATAGTGTCCAATGCAGCCTGGAAGTTTTGAATGCGGTTATTATGTGATGAAATACATGCAGCAAATTGTAACAATGTGAACATTCTAAAAGACAATGTAAGTTAACAATAGTTAAGTTTTATCACTAGTCAATTAAGATATCTTACTGTTTAAAATTCTAACTTATAAATATTTTAAGTTCAAGGGGATTAATGAGTACAATCTGGAAGATATAACGCAACTCCGTGATGATTGGGCAATATATGTTGCACATATAATCACACAGTATAATGAAGAGGTAATTACAAGGACATGTTTTACAGAGGTGATTATTACTTCCTATTTTTTCACTTTAATTCATGACATATTGGAAATCTTCTATTCTTGCAGAATACAAATGACAAGGACAACATAGCTATTGTTCGTTGAAGTAATGAAGTAGTATGGTATTTCTCTTTTCTGTAAATTAATACATTCTTGTTTCTACTTTTAGCTTAGAATTTTTTCCCCAGATTTTTTACTTCAGTGAAAGCAATATGAATCATATCTTTTATTTCAGTTTTATGCCCTGATGGGTTTAATTTGGTGGGTTAATTTGTTTTATTTGTGAGTTTTGCTAGTGGGTAAGATTGCTTTGAGACTTGAAAGTTAAAACAATCATGATGTAAAATATTCTATTAACAGTGTCTCGATGTTCTCTATGTCAGACATGAACTTGGAGATAGTTTTTTACCTGATGAAGTTTTTCCATGTTCTGATTGATACTTGTTGAAACCTTTGGGGGATATGGCACCTGTCATCTGATGTGCTTTGAGGTGCAGCATGAATGCTATGGAAGCAGTATTTGATATATTGATTTGCTTCCTGCATTTGGAAACAGTATTAGAACATGTCATCTGATAAACTTCATCTGGTTCATGAGATCCTTTTATTTCAGTTTTATGTCCGTCTATATATATATATATGTGTGTGTGTGTGTGTGTGTGTGTGTTATTGATTTGTTTGTTTTGGTGATTATGTAGCGGTATGAAAGATACAACTTGTTATTATGGATGCCATTTGGTTTTTATATGCATGCTCTTAGGTTGTTGGTATGGTTATTGTCAATAAGTGCTTTATGTGACAAAAATTAGATTAGGGTTATATTTTGTATTTTTATTTGGATGTATTTAATGTTTTTATTTATGAAGATATCGATTTTTTTTGGAAGTCCATCTAATTCTTAACATTTGGTTTATAATTTCAGATTTTGTGCCAGATATCATATTGTTGGGGGATTGTTGCAGGCTTCTCAACAAGTATCATGAATTTTGGTGGGGGCATGACATTTTGATGGGACTTTAAGAGTAGTTTTTGAAATATATATATGTTAATTTAAAGATTGTCTATGGAGTTTTTGTATTCATCATGTGATACTGTTGAATTGATTAATACGATTAATCTATTATATTGCGAATTTTATATAAATGTAATTTTTTAGTTTTTTATTTCATTGAGTTGGTATATATTTATATATATATATTTTATGATTAATTTAATTACAAAAAATAAGAAATATAATTGTGAAATAATACGATTTTTAAATTTTAAAAGATATTGACGGATATTGATACTATAGCAACAATAATTACTGACACTAAAAATCAAATATATGCGATATACTGATACTGCAGTAACAAAATTTACTGACACTATAGTATCACTAAATACTGATGATATAGTGTCAATAATTTACTGACACTAAAATAATGTGAGAGATTACTGATACCATAGTGTCAATAATTTTCTGATACTACAGTATTAACGTTTACTGACACTAGAAACTAGTGTCAGTGATTTCTGGCTGCGGCAACACTGACACATTTATATAGTGTCAGTAAAACCCTTTACTGACACTAATTTAGTATCAGTAAAAGCCTTTTTTCTTGTAGTGTCGGATGATTTCCCTCAAGGCTTTATTAAATTTATGACACGTGGATGGTGTGTTCCCTCGTGACCAAGAAGGTATAATGGCTTGGGGTTAGAGTTTCTCCCCTTAGGCTCTAATGCTCTATTGGGTAGCGTTAGGATAGATGTGTTCCCTCGGTATCATATGAGTAAACGATATAGGGTTGAAATTTTTCCCCCGTTAGCATGGAGGATTTGGCCAAGAATTGACACCGACTCAGGTCGGCTTTAAAAGATATGAATAGATCGAGTTTGTTATTCATGACCAACATGGGCATAGGCTCCTTTGAGAGGATTTTTAGCTATGTACCAGTCAGTACTGACTCAGATCAGTCGAAGGGGGTTGAGTATGTTGGGACAGTTATAGCCCTTGTTGAAGGTGGGTCATCTTTATTAATATTTTTGGCTAAGTATGGAAAGAAGCCTCAAGGCTGTAGATCGGGGTGTTAATATGGTATGTTTAATTTACCCTTCATATCAATGGACATGCGTCAGATTAGCTAGTCAAGTATTACTGAATGAGGAATGATCCTCCGTGGGTTAGATTAGTGGAAGTGGTGTTTTAGCCTGATCAAGGTTATTACCAATTGGAGATTGAAAGTTGGAATAATTTCCATGTGTTGAAAAATTATTGCCCTAGATCGGGACTTTTCTCGGTATGTACATCAGGGTATACAAGTTATTATAAGTAAGTATAACATAAAAGTTTTATTTATTCTATTGTAAGATCTGTTGCAGTATTCCCCCATATGGATTCTCAACCGAGGGGGTATCAGTTACAATATTGGAGGGGCCTGCCATATCTTGAGTTAGAGCAGGAGTAAGAGAAAAAGTTGGAGCATGAGTAAAAGCAAGGACAGAAGCAGGAGCATATGCGGGAGTTGATATAGAGGTTGAAGCAGCAGCATGGGCATCCTGGAGATGACGGGGCTTAGTAGTAATGGGAACTGGGTCAAGAACCATCGAGGCCACCTCCTCGGGGACGTCCTCCTTAGGGGCCTCCTCGAAGGCTTCTTCACCCTGGGAGATCCTATGGATTCGGTGGAGATCGCTCAGGTTGAGCCTGAGGAACATCTCAGAAATAAAGTCCACTGACCTCTCCAGATCTTCAATGAGGGTATCGATATGTGCACCTAGATACGCTCCTCGGTTTGGGCCTGTAGGATGACAAGCTTAGATTTGACTAAGGCCAGCTCGGTCTTTGTTTTATGAGTAATGATACTCTTACTTATAATTCTACTCCATTTTCTACCGAACGGCAAAAGCAACTGCGTTTTGGGCTGAAACGTTTAAACTTGGTTTTGTTTGACCACATTGCCAAACACCCCTTCATTGCCAAACACCCCTTCAATTTCACGTTCAGCAAAGAGAAAATGCAGCATGAACCTTGTCGTCCCCTTCAATTTCAATAATCAACAAACTCAATCAAGCTTATACATCATCAATGAAACACCACTCAGATCCTATCATAGTTTTAAAACTCCCAATGCCCAGATTGCAAACAAACATGTACGAATAAAGAAACACAAAGAAATAACAATCAGCACAAATAATAATTCTGAAAATACCAACCCAGCAGTGATGCAAGTTATGGGCGACAGTGTGCACCTTCACGACGTGGCCCAACTCATTGTGACGGTGGACGACGAATTGAAGATATGTGGGGATGATGAACTGCTGGAGCAAGGACACGATTTGGGTGATTAGGGCAAATTTGATTTTGGGGGTGTTTGGTAAAGTATCCAAGCCAAACCTTGGATAAAAAATTTAAAACCAAAACGCAGGTGCTATTGCCGTTCGGTAGAAAATGGAGTAAAATTATAAGTAAGAGTATCATACTCTTGTTTTATTCATCTCCTCCTCAGCAAGTGTTGTCAGTGTCTGTTGCTTTTTAAGTTCACGTGTATCAGACAGCAGCAACAACTTTGGCATCGTCCATCTTCTTCTCTCTAATGTTATTGGCCTGATAGACCGATTTGATTTCAGCCTTTGTAGTATACAACTCCTTATTAAATTAATACTCCTTTCAGGTCAGCTAATTTTGCAACCTTTAGGCCTGACCCACCTCCGCCACCATATTCATTAGCACATCCAAGTTTGTGGCCATCAAATAAGTCATCTGCAGAAAGATCAAACATGGTCAGTGCATAAAAAGCATGTTGATACATGAAGGGATCAGGTTAAAGATTTTTTACCTTTTAGATGAGGGTGCTAAATTTGGTAATGGTCTCCCCGGTTGAGATGTTCTCAAAGGAAACGACGTCCTCGAAAGTCACATATTTGGCCATGTGGCTGATGGTCAGGAGCAGGTGGCCAACTGTCGGCCTTAGGTTATCCAAGAGGTCTTCGACCCCCAGGGTGTCGAGAAGGTAGCCTCTTGCCAAGCGGGGGCCATCAGAGCCTTCCCGTGGGATTTTTATTTGCCAAGTGTGGTTTGCTCCTCCAGACTGGGCTCGGTTGACTCACTACCGACCCAGTATGATCGCCTTTTATGTTATTGCCTCGAGGGCAGTGCTGGGTGTTGTTGTTGGTTGTTACTTTGATGATGGAGGTGGCAGAGGTGTAGTATATCGGTGTCGGGAAGCACTTGGCCCACCTCAAGTCGAGCGTTTGTTAGCATCGGCGACATCGAATAGGTTGATATTTTTTTTACGACATAGCTACATAAAGAAAATAGCAAGTTAGAATGCAACAAAATAAGACAGGTCGTACAAAAAGTAATAGAAGGAAGCAAAATAGCATTAAATTACAGTAAAAGGTTAGTTAGAGACTACCAGGACTTCTAATAGCTGGAGAATGTGTGCTCGTATAAGACCCGCCTCGCCTAAAGATGAGATGTTGACAAGGCCTATATAGTGACCTCCATATTGGGTGGCCACTTTTATCCTCACCCTAGTTTGGTAACGTACATTGGGCAAGTCCCTCCAACAAGCTACAAGGATGATAAACATTATGGTAAGTTCTATCTTAAAATTTTCTACGTAAAGAAATTCTAAAGTGTCGGGTCGTTACCTCCTACCCTAAAGATGTTCAGGGATGTAAATTTATTCATTGTCGTACATATGCTCTTGCCCCCAATGTTGGACAATTATGACCCATAGCATCACTATTTATAAAAGACATTGTGTTTTTGTACAAATTAACTATGTGACAAAAGAAAATTACTATTTTATTATTATTGTAATTGGATTACTTGGATATATATATAATGATAAAAGTCCATATGATTAAATCGGATTAATAAGATATGAGACAGTTTTAATCCACGAACGGTTTAATCATTAAATATCCCTAGTCGTATTATTATCAAGACTGGACATTGATAATGCGGAATATACTAGTATTGCACTTGTGCGCATTATTGAAGCTTAATGGCATAGTTCTTATATATTTAGGTATTGGATACTTATGAAAGTGTAATAAGAGGTTCTGTTAGCCGTTGGACCGAGAACAGTTTCGCTCTGGATAAACCCACTCGGAATCCTATTGGTAGTATGACTATGTGTCTATGGGAATACGAATCAAGGTAGGTGTAAGTGATCTTTAACCTGAGACTTACGTCGCTATTACTTGCGACAATCAGTTTACTTTGGTATTGGTTGTCCGGAGCTTTAACAGGTTCTGTGTACGCTTGTATTGGGTTTACTGAGAATCGTAGTGTATTGGATGTGATGTCAAGATGGGAGTATCACTTCAGTCATATGAAGATGATGGTCACACAGGATACGGTACTAGTACTCTTATATGCTGCAGCTATCGGGAAAGTATGACTGGGTCATGACTTTCCGATTACAGAGACTAGTTACGCGGGATCCGATATATTCTTCGTACGGGGCAGACACAGAGCCAGCCCTAGGCCTAGCATGTGACATCCGATACTGGATCGTATTACGCATTACATTATATTACTACGCCTGATACAAATTATATTCGTCGGATGATATTTCTGGAGAATTGGGTAGGCACCGTGCTTTGCTAGAAGCCAACCATATCTTGTAAATCGGTGAGAACTTGGTACAGAGTACGCACGTGTTCGGATAGTTCGATGACCTTATTTACTGCCAACATATCCAGTAATCTCTTGGGTCGCTTCCCAAAGATTCACCAGTGACATTTTAGTCGAATTGAATTAATGTAGGATTAATTATGAGAGAGAAAATTAATCTGGGATTAATTACCGCAAGAATTAATCTGAGATTAATTCGTACAGAAAAGAGAACGCGATTAATTTGAAATTAATCGATAAAATAAATTTAATAGTTAAATTGGATTTTTCTATTTAATTTATTTATTTGGGCTAAAATAATATATAGGATATATTAATTAAAATTGGATTTCAATACGGAATTAAAGTTGGATTTTAATTCAAGCGAACGAATTAATTTAGAATTAATTCGTAAGCGACTATCGTAATAATTTTGCGAGGCATAATTATTTAATTAAAATTGGATTTAATTATTTAGCGACAGTAAATTCGTTTAATCGGATTAAACGAACCTAGGCCCAAAGCTTAGTTGTGTGTAGGAGAAGCGAATTTAAATTTGGAATTTAAAAGTGGTGGGACCCACAACTTACATCAAATGTCAACACATTGATGGAAGTAGTTGGCAAATATTTAAGGCATCATTTACTCAACACAACAACTAAGTTTTAGAAACTTATTATTCACTCTCTTCTCTCTTAAGCCATTGCCGAATTCTCTCAATACTTGGAGACAACTTTTAAATTCAAAATTTGATCAAGCTAGCACTTGGAGAGTCTTGTGAGGTGATAGGAAAACTCACCCAAGAGTTTTAACAACAAATCAAAAGCTTGGAGTTTCATCCCTACAAGTGAAATTTCGAATTTCACCCAACATCAATGTAAGTTTTTCCGTAACTTTACTTGATTATTCACACTTAAAATCATGTTTAGGATCTTGGAAGCATGTCTTCGAGACACTAACATTGGTATCAGAGCCTTCTAAACTTGATTGTAATTCTAGGGTTTATGAACTTTAATTTTGGGATTTTATGCCTGGAGCATGTAAATTCAAAATTGATTGTTTGGTTGATGTTAGATGATGATAACTTAGAGTTGTGCATCATTGGATTATTGAAAAATTAATTAGATCAAATTTCCCCAATTTTCCTCATATGGCCGAATACTACCCTAGGATTATCTCATGGTAATTTTTTGACATTAGACACTTGGATGTGTTATAAGCATGAAATAAATGTTAATTGTTGATTTAATTGGATTGAAATCAAAATTGAATGTTAATTTCATGTAATTGCCGTGAATGAGCATGTTGTTGGAAGACTTGATTTTGCTTCAATTTGTGTTGGACATGAATTGGAATGATTAAGCATGATTAATTAGATTAATTAATGTTTTGGAAATGTTAGATTAATTAATTAATTGTGTTAATTATACTTTAATTGGATTAATGTGATATTTGGAATAATGTATTAATCTAATTTGTTATATTTGGATCCAATTGGGCTTGGTTGGGCCAAGTTTGGATCCAGTTGGACTATAGTACCATTGCATTTGAGTGTACCCAAAATTTTTGATTGGATAGTTGGACTATAACAATCAAGATGGCTGGAAAGATTAGCGTTAGGGACATAATCATGGGCGAGAATGTCTTTAACGGCTCCATTTTTCCAGACTGGGAAATGAATCTCAGGATAGTCTTGGGAGCTGAGAAGTTGCTCTATGTTATAGAGAGACCTCTCGGGCCTGAGCCCGGACTTGAGCAGCCAGTAGAGCGTGAGCTTTGGAAGACTCATCGTGATGATAACTTTGCTGCTCAATCCATCATGTTTGCTGCAATGACTCCTCAATTTCTTCGTCAGAACAAAGGAATGGATCTTTATAGCATGATGTTGAAGTTGAAGGATCTTCATAGATCTAATCTTAGATCTCAGAAGTATGATTTACAGAAGAAACTCTTTCGCTTGCGTATGTTAGAGGGTACATCTGTTGAACACTACGTGTCGCAGATGATTGCCGACATCGAACAGCTAGGTCAGCTGGGCATTACCTTCGAGGCCGAGACTTTCATAAATTTGATCTTACAGTCTCTGCCCGATTGCTGAGGCGGGTTCGTCATGAACTACAATATGATGAACCAAGATAAAACTCTTGGAGAGTTAATGGCAATGCTGAAAGAGGCAGAGCCAGAGCTTCTGAAGGGCAAGAAGCGCAAAGCGCATCTTACTTTGACATCCCAGAAAGCCAAGGCTTGGCCGAAAGCTTCTGGGGGTGTGAAGAAGAAAAAGAAAAAGGGAAAGGCTAAATCATCACAGTCTTCTGGGAAGACAAAGGATAAATCCCATGACGTCTGCCTACATTGTGGCAAATGGGGTCGCTGGAAGCGTGACTGCCTTATGTACAAGGCGGACTTGAAGGAAGCGAAGACGGGCAAGGCTCCGGCTTCAGGTATGTTTGTTATTGAAATAAACATGTCCACTACTGATTTTAAAAATTGGATTTTTGATACTGGATGTGGTACTCACATATGTACTGATGTGCAGGATCTACAGATTAGCAGGAGACTGGCTTCAGGTGAGATCGACCTACGAGTCGAAAATGGGACGAGAGTCGTTGTTTTGGCCATTGGCACCTATGTTTTGAATCTGCCCTCGGGGCATGTACTTACATTAGGTGACTGTGATTTTTTACCTAGTTTGACTAGGAACATCATCTTTGTATCTAGTTTAACCCGATGCGGGTATATCTTTGTATTCCGGAACACTGGGTGTTTTGTATATAAAGATGATATTTTGACATGTACAGCAGATGTTAATAATGGTATTTATATTTTGAATATAAACAAATCTCAAATATATAACATGACAAACAAAAGGCTTAAACTGAGTAAAACATATGAGACTTATTTGTGGCATTGTCGTATGAGACACATTAACAAGACTCATATATCCACACTTTCGAAGAATAAATACTTGGATGGATTTGATCATAATTCATATGATGTCTGCGAATCTTGTTTGTTAGGTAAAATGCCTAAAACACCTTTTAGTGGTAAAGGTGTACGTGCCACCGAGCTGTTAGCCCTCGTTCATAGTGACGTATGCGGGCCCATGTCTAACCAGGCTAGAGGTGGATACGAATACTTCGTAACCTTTACAGATAATGCATCACGTTATGGTTATCTGTATCTTATGAAACACAAGTCATAAACTTTTGAGAAATTCAAAGAGTTTCGACACGAAGTAGAAAAATAGACTGGAAAAAGTATTAAAACATTGCGGTCGGACCGTGGTGGAGAATACTTAAGCAATGAGTTTCAAGATTACTTGAAAGAATATGGTATTCTTTCACAGTGGACTCCTCCCGGAACACCTCAATTGAACGGTGTGTCCGAACAGAGAAATCGAACTTTGTTGGACATGGTAAGGTCAATGATCAGTCGCACTGAGCTACCAATTTCCTTATGGGATACGCATTAAACAGTGCAATACTTATTTTGAATAAGGTTCTGTCAAATTCTGTTAGACAGACTCCATATGAAATATTGACAGGAAAGAAATCGGGTTTCTCATTCCTGAAGATTTGGGGATGTTGGGCATATGTTAAACGTTTGGATGGTACCAAACAAGAACCCAAATCGAATAAGTGCCTATTTATAGGTTATCCTAGGGAAACTAAAGGATATTACTTCTAAAACCCACAGGAGAAAAAAATATTTGTTGCTCTTCATGCAGTTTTCCTTGAAAAGGAATTCATAGATGCAGTGATAAGTGGGAGGAATGTAGAACTCGATGAAAATCAGAGTAATACTGTTCCTGGTACCGACCCCCTCACGAAACACCAATAGTCCATCAGGGATGTGACTATTCCACAATCTTCTAATACACAAGAACCACGTAGGTCAGAGAGAGTCAGAAAATAACCTGAGAGGTATGGGTTTCTGTTCTCACCTCATGTAGACATTAATCTTATTGAGGAAGATGAACTGGCTACATATGAGGAAGCGATACAAGGTATCAACTTCGCTTTATGGCAAGAAGCCATGAAGTCCGAAATGGATTCCATGTATACCAACCAAGTTTGGACACTGGTTGATGCACGAGAAGGCATTAAGCGTATTGGTTGTAAATGGGTCTTCAAAAAGAAGACAGACATGGATGGCAACATACAAACGTACAAACCTAGGCTTGTTGCGAAAGGGTATCGTCAACGACATGGTGTCGATTATGATGAAATTTTTTCACCCGTTGCCATGATTAAATCTATTCGGATAATGCTTGCTATTGCTGCATACTTCGATTATGAAATATGATAGATGGACGTCAAAACCGCTTTCCTTAATAGAAACCTTTTGGAGGATGTTTATATGCAACAACTTGACAGTTTTGTCATACCAAAACATGCAAACAAGGTTTGCAAGTTAAACTGATCCATTTATGGATTAAAGCAAGCATCAAGTTCTTGGAACCAATGTTTTGATGAGGTCATAAAAGAAGATGGTTTCATTCAAAACGAAGATGATTCTTATGTATTTAAGAAGGTTAGTGGGAGTGCACTGACATTCATTTTCCTAGACGTTGATGATGTATTGCTTATTGGCAGTGACATTCCCATGCTACAATCAGTGAAAGTTTGGCTTTCATTAAAATTCTCCATGAAAGACCTGGGAGAAGCAGCCTTTTTTTTCTAGGAATAAGGATTTATCGGGATAGATCTAGAAAGCTGCTTGGACTCTCCCAGAGCTCGTACATTGACAAAGTGTTGAAGAGATTCAACATGGATCAGTCCAAGAGGGGACTGCTTCCGGTTTCACATGGCGTCTCTCTATCTAAAGATATGTGTCCCAAAACTCAAGAAGAGAGAGATGCAATGATTCGGATCTCGTATGCTTAGCAATCGGATCGATCATATACGCCATGATATGTACGCGACTTGATGTCTCATATGCTTTGAGCATGTGCAGTCGCTATTAGGCCGATCTAGGTGATGGTCACTGGATTGCTGTAAAGAACATCCTTAAGTATCTAAGACGAACTAAGGATGCTTTCTTAGTCTATGGGAATGAGAACTTGAGGTAACTGGGTATGCCGATGCAAGTTTCCAAACTGATAAAGAAGACTAAAAGTCACAATCAGGGTACATATTTTGTTTGAACAACGGAGCAGTGAGCTGTAAATCCTCCAAGAAAGAGACTGTTGTCGATTCAACAACAGAAGCAGAATATATTTCTGCAGCTAAGGCAGCAAAAGAAGCATTTTGGATCCATAAATTCCTAATTGGATTCGGAGTAGTTCCGTTAGAAGCTGAGCCCGTACCTTTGTATTGTGACAATAACGGGGCTATAGAAAAGGCTAAGGAACCACGGTCTCATCAACGGTCCAAGCATGTACTTTGACGGTTTCATCTGATTCGTGAGATCATACATCGTGGCGATGTGAAGATCGAGAAGATCGCATCAGATGATAACATTACAGATCCACTGACGAAGGTTATTTCTCAGTAAAAATTTGAGCGACATGTACATAGTTCATGTGTTAGATACTTGAGTATTTGGCTATGAGCTAAGTGGGAGATTGTTGGACAATTATGACATATAGCATCACTATTTGTAAAAGACATTGCGTTTTTGTCTATATTAACTATGTGACAAAAAGAAATTGATATTTTATCATTATTGTAATTGGATTACTTGGATATATATATATAATGATCAAAGTCCATATGATTAAATCGGATTAATAAGATATGAGACATTATTAATCCATGAACGGTTTAATCATTAAATATCTCTAGTCGTAGTATTATCAAGACTGGACATTGATAATGCGGAATAGACTAGTATTGCACTTGTGCGCGTTATGGAAGCTTAACGGCATAGTTCTTATTTATTTAGGTATTGGATACTTATGCAAGTGTAATAAGAGGTTATGTTAGCCGTTGGACCGGGAATAGTTCCGCTCTGGATAGATCCATTCGGAATCTCATTGGTAGTATGATTATGTGTCTATGGGAATCTGAATCAGGGTAGGTGTATTTAATCTTTAACCTAAGACTTACGTCGCTATTACTTGCGACAATCAGTTTACTTTGGTATTGGTCGTCCGAAGCTTTAACAGGTTCTGTGTACGCCTGTATTGGGTTTACTGAGAATCGTAGTGTATTGGATGTGATGTCAAGATGGGAGTATCACTTCAGTCATATGGAGATGATGGTCACATAAGATACGGTACTAGTACTCTTATATACTACAGCTATTGGGAAAGTATGACTAGGTCATGACTTTCCGATTATAGAGACTAGTTACGCGGGATCTGATATATGCTTCGTATGGGGCAGACACAGAGCCAGTCCTAGGCCTAGCATGTGACATCCGATACTGGATCGTATTACGCATTACATTGTATTACTACGTCTGATACAGATTATATTCCTCGGAGGATATTTCTGGAGAATTGGGTAGGCACGGTGTTTTGCTAGAAGTCAATCATGTCTTATAAATCGGTGAGAACTTGGTACGGGGTACGCACGTGTTTGGATAGTCCGATGACCGTATTTACTGCCAACATATCCAGGAATATCTTGGGTCGCTTCCCAAAGATTCACCAATGACATTTGACTCGAATTGAATTAATCTGGGATTAATTATGAGAGAGAAAATTAATCTGGGATTAATTACGGTAAGAATTAATCTAAGATTAATTCGTACAGAATAGAGAACGCGATTAATTTGGAATTAATCGATAAAATAAATTTAATAGTTAAATTGGATTTTTCTATTTAATTTATTTATTTGAGCTAAAATAATATATCGGATATATTAATTGAAATTGGATTTCAATACGGAATTAAAGTTGGATTTTAATTCAAGCGAACGAATTAATTTAGAATTAATTCGTAAGTGACTATCGTAATAATTTTGCGAGGCATAATTATTTAATTAAATTGGATTTAATTATTTAGCGACGGTAAATTCATTTAATCAGATTAAACAAACCCGGGCCCAAAGCTTAGTTGTGTGTTGGAGAAGCCAACTTAAATTTGAAATTTAAAAGTGGTGGGACCCACAACTTACATCAAATGTCAACACATTGATGGAAGTAGTTGGCAAATATTTAAGGCATCATTTACTCAACACAACAACCAAGTTTTAGAAACTTACTATTCACTTTCTTCTCTCTTAAGCCATTGTCGAATTCTCTCAATACTTGGAGAAAAATTTTAAATTCAAAATTTGATCAAGCTAGCACTTGGAGAGTCTTGTGAGGTGATAGGGAAACTCACCCAAGAGTTTTAACAACAAATCAAAAGCTTGGAGCTTCATCCCTACAAGTGAAATTTCGAATTTCACCTAACATCAATGTAAGTTTTTCCGCAACTTTACTTGATTATTCACACTTAAATCATTTTAGGATCTTGGAAGCATGTCTTAGAGACACGAACACCCATAGGCCCGCGACCCAGAATCATTTATCCTTGAAATTTTTCTTGTGGCTCAGAGCTTGGTGATCATGTCTTTTTCTTTTAAATAGGCAGATAAGTAATACCAACCCTTATACTCTTTTTGCCTTTTTCCTAAAAAGGATGACCCGAGGCGTAAGGTTAGTCCGAGTTAATGGGTGATGAGCGGAAAATATATCATTATTTACCGCCCATTTTACTTAATATTTTGTATAGTTTCTCGAGTTTTATGAACGTTTTGATGTGTTTTAGTTTATTTTTACAGATAAAATAAAATCGGTACTTAATGAAATCAATCAGGATGAAATGTGGAACAAATAAGGGTAAAAATTGGACTTTACATTTTGATTTTGGAGATTGGAAACTTGAAATGGCGTTCTAACGATGTACAATTTCGGAAATTCCAACTTTGTACAATTGTCGTATTTTGGCCATAACCTTTACTCCGATGTCGGATTGAGGTGATTTAAGTTCTAGATTAAACAAGACTCAAATATATACAACTTTGAAGTTCAAAATAATTTCAAATTTTGAAGTGTCCATGACCGAAATTGATAAAACATTCGGAAGTATGTTATGTATAATTATTTAAGTCATTTTCAAAATAAAAATAATAATAAAATAATATAATAATAAAATAAAATAAAAATTGTCAAACTTCCACCAAACATACTTGCATGTTTGGTGGAGGATTTGGTGCCATGTTTGGTGGAGCAATTGGTGGAGAATTTGGTGGAAGCCTTTAGATTTGCCTATAAATACCAAGCTAAACTTTTTAAATTTTTCATGCTTTCTTCGGAGGAATTTCTCCATGAAAACCTAAAGGAAAGTGTCTTGTATATTTATTTAAGTTTTCTTGTATTTTCTTTTTATTTAATTAATAAAATTTTGTGTGTTTTCATTTACAGCATGAGCAGGTAATCTCATTCTGCTGGGGTGAAAATGTGAGACTTTTAATATAATAAATTAGATTAATCTCCCTTATTTTAATTAAAATTTCGATTAATTAGTTGCCGCCTATATGGTCAGTTTAGGTGACAACCTTATTTACCACCTATATGGTCGGTTTTACATTTCAGACGTAGTTTCCGCCTATATGGTTGGTTTAGGTAATAATCTTGTTACCGCCTATATGGTCGGTTGGACTTAATTGAGACAAATGGAATTTCCACCTTTATGGTCTGGTTAAATATAATTAGTTAATCAGTAAACATTGACAATAAGGGAGATTTCTAATTTTTAAATATTAAAAGTGGATCATTTAACCCCCCATCATTTTCTTTTATTATTGTAATTTTATTTTTATTTATCTCCAAGTTATTTATTATGATGTTTTGTTTATTTAAGTGTTTAGTAATCCTAAGTATGTTTTGTAACTAAACATATTATCTAGGGTTGTGATGAATTCCAATATCACCGGTTTATAAGGGGTTATTTTGTATCTTGGGTAATATAAAGGTTTATTTGCTATGTCTTAAGCTTAATGCTTCTTGTTAACCTGGCCATTAATAAGATTGATCTGGTAAACTTAAAATAAACATGACGGAGGAATTTTAGGTTTCAGCCTTAGACTTAATAGCCCATGATCTCCCTTAAGGATTAGATACCCCTTAATATATTTCCTTCCAGGATAGACATATACCTGTCAGGCGGGGGTAGCCACAATTGGAACTTAATCTTAATGAATTCAAGTAACTTGATTAACATAGACATATGATTAATTAGGTTACACTGAGTATTTGCATCTGATCATCGACAGAGGCTTTTGCATAATTTCGTGTTCCATGTTAATAAACCAATATATTGCACAAACATGAGATAACCACTTCATCTTTAAAAGATATTCGAAGGATTCGAAACCCTAGATAGTTTAATAATATTGAATTTTCCTTTAATTTACATTCGTACTATTTTATTTACTTGTTTTAGTTTAAAAATCACCATCCAATCAACAACCAATCTATTAAACACTCGTAAACATTTGGCTTCATAAATTAATAGCTTATGAATTAAGTCCTCGTGGGATCGATACTTTTTATATTACTTGAGCGATACGTGCGCTTGCGTTATACGTGTGTGATCACGCCGATCAATGGGCCTATTTTATTATTAGTTGGGCCTACTATAATTCTTAGGATTTTTTTGTTTTATCTTCTTCATCAAGTAAACTAACCTTATGAAGCTCTAACTACCCTATTAATGGCGAGAAAATAAATTTTACAGATAAGCACTAATATAACCCAAGCATAAAATCAGCAACACGACCCAGGTGATACTCAAAGTATGTCCCGACCTATACATGCATTTCTACACTGCAATAAATACCAAAAATCCAGCAAACAAATCCAAAAACCCTGAAAATGTGCTATAAACACCAAAAACCTAGTAAACAAACACAGGAAACCCAAGAACACAAGTGCACACCTACAATACATTTCAAAATAAAATAAAATAAGGCATTTTCATGGCATAACGCTAAATGAAAGGGTCAGGGGAAAATTTACTTATGTTGTTGAAAAGTTGAGTGACTAGAGAAGAAAGTTTGAAGAAGTTGGTTGCTTGGAGAAACGAGGAGAAAGCTTGAACGAGTTAAGAGTTATTGTATAGAAAGCAGTTGCTAAAGATGGTAGGATGCGAGGATGCATGCCACGTGCACGGGTCGATCTTGACCATTGAATTCAAATCAAGGGTTCAGATGAGTGCCACATTCTCAGTCAATCTCGGCCACTCAGTTTCAGTGGGCAAGTCACAAATATTTGACATTTGGCACATTTGGAAGTGGAAGCACAAATAATTTGATGGATGTGACAGTCACATGTAAGGAATACCATTATACCTTCACATGTTCATATGGTCATAGTCTCTGCTAGTTTGGGATGATAGCTGACCAGTTTGGGAGCAGCATGACGTATGCCCTACCTAGGAAGGAATGCCTCTAGAAGGCTAATGATAAAGGAGATAAAGTAGCAAGTCACAATGGTCATAGTCTCTGCCAGCCACCATAGGCCGGTGCAGTGGCAGAGCAACAGCCACCATAGGCCGGTGTAGTGGCAGAGCAGCAGCCGCCACAGGCAGCGAGAGGTCGTTATAGGCAAGTGTAGTGTTAGAGGAATAAGCTTATTTGATTGGTTGAGAATATGGTAGAAGTAATGATTAAAGGTTGTAATGATATTTTAATGGCATAAGCTGACGTTAAGGTTGGTTGTAACAAAGGATTTGGGAGCCTATAAAAATGGATAAAAGCCATATTAGAAGAGGTTAGAAATTTTTACATTTACAAACACTTATAATTTGATAGTAAAGCTAGTAAGAGCAAACTAGTGATAGAGCGAGAAAGTGAGTCGTGTTACCAACCCTATAGTAAACCCGAGGGGTTATTTGCTATAAACCTTATGTAAATCCCTTGTTAGGTGTTCGGGTCTGCATTTGCCCCTAAGCCTAATAAAAGTTCTCCCCTTTCTCCCATGGAAAAATGTTGCAGCTGTTAGTCTCTAAGACATGCCACAAGATCCTAAATGTGATTTTATGTGTGAAATAATCAAGTAAAGTGGCAGAATCACTTACATTGAGGGATGGAGAAATTTCAAAATTTCTTGTTTGGATGAAGCTCCAAGCTTATTGTTTATGTCTTGGGTGAGTTTCCCTATCACCTTATTTTACTCCACCAAGTGATAGCTTTGTTGAAATTTTTGAAGCAAAATTTCACTAATGGATAGAAGAAGAATCAGCCAAGGAGGAAGAAGAAGAGAGATGGTGTGTTGTTTTTAAAAACTTGGTAGTTGTGCGTGTTAAATGAGTTAATAAATCAAGCCACCTACTTCCATCAATTTTTTACCATTGATGTAAGTCATGTGGTCCCACCACATTTAAATTCAAAATTTGAGTTGGCTTCTCCAACACACAACTTGACTTGGGCCCATCAAAGTCCCGGGCAATTTTATCGGGATCGTTAATTCCGATTAAATGAATTTGTCGTCGCGCCATAATTAAATCAAATTTAATTAAATAATTATGCCTCGCAAAATTATTACGATAGACGCTTTCGAATTAATTCTAAATTAATTTGTTCGCCCGAATTAAAATATAATTTTAATTTCGGATTGAAATCTGATTTCAATTAATATATCCGATATATTATTTTAGAATAATTAAATAAAATAAATTAAATAGATTAAATTTTAATTATTAATTATAAATTTATTTAATCTCTAATTAATCACGCTCTCTTCTATAAATTAATCCCAGATTAATTCTTGCCGTAATTAATCACAGATTAATTTTTTCTCTCATAATTCCAGATTAATTCTATATGAGTCAAATGTCATTGGTGAATCTTTGGGAAGCGACCCAAGAGATTCTTGGATATGTTGTCAGTAAATACGATTATCAGACTATCCGAACACATGCGTACCTGTACCATATTCTCACCGATTTAAAAGACATGGTTGGCTTCTACCAAAGCACCGTGCCTACCCAATTCTCCAGAAATATTCACCGAGGAATATCATATGTATCACGCATAGTAATACAAATATTATGCAAGACATAATACGATCGAGTATCGGATGTCACATGCTAGGCCTAGGGCTGGCTCTGAGTCTGCCTCGTACGAAGCATATATCGGATCCCGAGTAACTAATCTCTGTAATCGGGAAGTCATGACCTAGTCGTACTATCCCGATAGCTGCAGCTTTAAGAGTACTAGTTCCGTATCATTTGCGACCATCATCTCCATATGACTGAAGTGATACTCTCATCTTGACATCACGTCCAATACACTACGATTCTCAGTAAACCTAATACAGGCGTACACAGAACCTGTTAAAGCTTCAGACGACCAATACTAAAGTAAACTGATTGTCTCAAGTAATAGCGATGTAAGTCTCAAGTTAAAGATCACATACACCTACCCTGATTCGGATTCTCATAGACACTTAGTCATGTTACCAATGAGATTCCGAGTGGGTTTGTCCAGAGCGAACTGTTCCCGGTTGTAGGCATTGCATTTTTTCATATCAGCCCAATGATGAGCCTCGAATGGAGGCACTACTTTTTAGTTGCGGAAGTTGCGGAAAGCGGTCGTCGGAAGGGAAGGGTCAAGAATTGACATTTTTATTGGATTTGGTTCGCTTGTTCGAGCTTCGGGTTCGCTCGTTCGGTCTCAATTTTAATTTATCCTCGGCCAGGTTCACCAATACCCCACGTCGAAACCCATATCATATACCAACCACCAAGAAATAAAAATCAAAATAAGCCCATAGCCAAGCCCATGCATCTCACGTCTTTCACCAAATAATGAACAACAAACCCATTCCTACACCCATCCATTCCCATGCAACCACCCTCCATAATCTCACCTAACCCTCACGCCCATGCCCTCCTCCATACACATCTCCATTATTCACGCAACAACTGCCCAGACCCCTAGCTTCTTCTCGGCTCCTATACGTGAGACCCCCTCGGCTTTCTCTATCTTCTTCACAAAATCATAGAACCCTTCATCCAGTCTTAAAAGAGCCACATCCCCAACTTCAGCCCCTCACCTTTCACTGCCGAACCCAACCTTCAGCCATGTAGCCATATGCATGTGTTAAATGCAACAGTGAAGCAGTCTTCATCTCTCCCATGATAAAAACGAACCAAACTGACCTTATCAGCCCTCACTTTGAACAACAGCTCACCACCTTGATAAAACCGTAACAGTCCCCACCTTCAACGACGAACAGCTCACTGCCCTATTCATCATAATTCACGCATCTTGGAGGCACCATTTGGACACGTTCACGCACCTTGGAAGCTACCCTCATCATGCAAACAGCCCTCATGTACCCACTCAGCCCTCAACACACACCGATGAGCAGCCCCCTGACCTAGACCTCACGCTAAAGTCATGAAGCAGTCCCCTGGATCACGCACATGAACCCCTGAAATGCTCCATCCACTAGCCACACAAGAGAGGGCCACAGAATGCACACACCCCATCATCAGCCCTCAATTTCCTTGATCTATCTCAGCTCCCTCAATTCCCATCACTGACTGCCATCATCAGCCCACACAGCTCACATAACACCATATAAAGACCACTGCCAGCCCCTTATCAACAACACAGCCCTTCTCCATGCGCCACTCACACAAGCCATCAACCCTTAATGCACACAGCAGCTCTCGGCATCACCATAAACACCATCAGCTCGCCACCCTAACCAAGAACCAAGCCTTAAAAGACAACCCACTGCGAGAGGAGCAACTTGAACCAACTCTTGATCCTCTATAAACAAATGATCATCAACAGCCCCTGGACCAACTGACCTTCACGTAAACCCTCCACAAACTGCACCATTCACCGCCGAGAACCAGCCACTGCACTGCTCACCAACCCCTCACTTCATTACCGAGAACCAGCACCTCCATACACTGCTGAGAAGAGCCCACTCCATCATCATCAACCGAGCCCATGCACATGAAGAACCGAGACCCTCACGTATAACCTACTGACCTTCACCAAACTTCATCAACAAAGCACCCTCCACTGCCAAGAAAACCCCTGCACAATCACGTGAAACTCACTTTAACAACCCTAGCTAGCCCCAACCTCTCGGCATCACAAGAACCCTAGCCACTGCCCCTAACGTGCACGCACACACAGCCCACGTGAAACACCCCACATGCACGTCCATAAACCACCCATGTCCCTTGTTATTTCGTGTAAACACATGCATGTTAAAAACCCACGTAAATAACCGCTCGTGACTGCCCTCCAAACCCACGTAAAAATCAGCCCAAAACCGTGACCAAAATGATCCAAAATAACCCCAGAGAGAAGAGAATGAGAATAAAAATGACGAGTGAAAATAACGAGTGAAACAGCAGAAAGAAACAGCGGACCCGTTGAAAACGGAGAAAACAGTGAAAGCAGTGAACCTGAGAAAACAGCGGAAATAATGAACCAGTGAAAACAGTGGAAACAGTGGAAACTATAACCCTTCCGGCACCGTGAAACGCACTCCGGAAAGCGACTAAAAAGGTAAGACCTGAGGGCACCCTTTTATTTATTATCCTTTATTTTTAGTTATTTTATTGTTTTATTTCGCATGATTATTGTGAATTGGGTGCATGATGTGATTTCTGGGTGAACGGAATATGTTTCTCTCTTGTGGTATATCGGATGGAAACCCGGACGTAAATTCTGTAGCCGAATCCGAATGGACGGTATTGCGGTTGCACTCGGGATACAATGCCACGTATCACTTGAGAGACACGTATTTCATTTCATCCAAACCTTGTATTTGAGCATGTTATAGTCTTTAGGTTATTCGTTTATTATTTAAAGCATGGTTTATTTAGTTTGTTATTTATTTGTTAAAGCATGTTTAGGTTGTTCTTATGCATGTTATTAGTTTATGATGTGTTTGGATAATTATTTATACATGTTGATTTAATGGTTCAATATGCTCGTTGTGTTACATTGCGTGGAGTTATTTGGATGAAAGCATTTAGATTTAAGTACCATTGAGCATGATTATTGAGTAGACTTGGTTAAATATTGCACGAATCCGTTCATTACAAGTGGCATAAGTAAGGGACCATTCCGAACCCAACGGTTTGAGGTCTTCCCTTGCGAGGGGTGAGTGCGGCCTTATATCATTTTCCGGTTCACACCGGGTGGCGACTCCATTTTATTTCTCCGGTTTAGTCACCCGCGGGCTACTCCGTACACCCGACCGGGCCGCGAGCCCGGGACAGCATGCGTCGCCCATTTTCTGTTGTCTACAGTCTGGCGACTCCACTGGGGATAGAGAATCGGCCCCGAAATAATGTCTTGTAATGTTTGTGATTTGTTGTTTTTAATTATCATGTCTACTGTGGGTTTAAGGAGTTTAATCAAAGGCATTATTAAGGCTATGTGATAGTTTGGTGTCTTCCTTCACTCACTACCTTTCTATAAGGAAAAGCTGTGAAGACACCTAGATAATCATTCACCTGTAGCTTATTGTGATAGACTAATTTGGAGGACTCGTTGTTTATTCCTGACACCAAGCGATAAGAGCCTAAGAGGCTAGGGTACTTAAGAGAGCCTCGCTCCACCCTCTCTCTGGGGAATCTACAACGGGAAATCCATTTGACAGTCATTCACACACCATAACTCGTTAGCACGTACCGTATGGTATAAAAAGGGTGCGCTCACTTGGTCGCTCGAACCCTTGAGTGGGGAGTCCTAGTTATGAGCAAACCTTCGTCAGCGGGAGCCTTTGTTTACATTCTTTTAAACCTGCATGTGAACCCCAGTTGTATGACCCATAGAAATCATTTCTTTTATGCTTGTTTGGGACTATCGTTATTTGGATTCAATTGGACTTTTTGTCAAGAGATATGAACTGGTTGGGCCATTTAAACTGGAATGAGTTCGTGTCCTTTGATAATTGGGCCAAAAGCTTCTAAAATGCCGATGGGCCATTTTGTATTTGGGCATCTTATCATTTGAAGTTGTTTAGTTATGTTATCGCAAAAGTATGAACTTGTTGGGCCTTTTCAACTGGGACAAGTTTGCACCGCGCAATGATGATTGATTGAATGCTTTAAAATGATGATAGGCCAACTTATATATGTATTTTCTACATCACACGCATCTCACGCATTTCATGCATACACGCATCATGTTAACCCTTTTGTGTCTCTTAAAAGCCATCATAGATTCCCGTTGGGTTAGGAAAGCAGAGAGACTCGTCAAGAGACCGTCAGTCAACATGAGCAAGTTAGCAAACGAGAGATCCTGCCTGGATCAATTGGAGATTAAAGTAACTGAAATTATTGAGATGTTGCAAGTTCTGACTAATGTTGTGGCCAGCTTGACCGTACCCGGTATAGCTGATAACAGAAAGTTGTACAATCAGAATGGAAAGACCATCGGGGAATCCTCGGAAGAAGCAAGCAGAAAAGACAGGATAGTCATTCAGAAATTGGGAAACAGGGCAGTGAGACTGTCAGATTTAAAAAGAGAATGAGTTCACCGAGTCGATCGATGTAAACAGATTGAAGCTGTATTTAGCCTGAGGGAGAGAAGATTGAGCAGTCACCAAGAGAATTGGCAGAAGACCTAACCCAACGGGATAGGAAATTCATCCATGCATACATGCATACACGTAACGTACTTGCAATTCTTGTGTTTGTCCTATGTTTGCAGGTTTTAAACAGAAAGGAAGAACTAGCAGGAGGAAACACATGGCGCCAATGAGCACAATGAGGGTCTAACCCATCATGAACAGGGAGGACCTATACACTTGCATAAGTATACATTACATGCACACGTCTTTATTCTGTTGTTTTGTATCTGCAGGTTTTAAAGAAGAAAAAAGAAAAAGAAAGCGGCAAGGATCAAAAGGTGACACAAGCACTGAGGGTGACATTAAAGACACATTGACATATGGATTTCGGTCATGTCTGGCTGAAGACGATGAATTTAGTGCTAACAGGGAGGCAACCCATACACTTTGTTGCAATTTCTATTTTCATGTTTTGTGTATACATGTCGTAGAATTTTTATTTTGTGTGTTATTTTGGTAGGTAAAAGCAAAGACATAGCATTTTAAGACAGAGGGAATGGTGCTTGGCAATCACAAAGATGGGAGCTAATTCATTAGTGGTGGCAGAGTAAAAGAAGAATTCATGAGACGCATCCTAATGAACTTATGCCAAGCAAGAGGCGTATTGAGTACATAATTCCTTTGCTTTAATTATTGCTTTGATTTGCCTTCTTTTGTTATTTTCTGTTATTTTCGTGGATAGGATCCATAACTTTTGACCTTTTAGGACTTCTTTTGGTATTTTCTTTTATCTTCGTGGATAGAATCCACGACTTTTTGACCGTTCACGATTTCTTTTGTTGTTTTCGTAGACAGGATCCAGTGACCTTTTGACTTCTCGTGACCTCTTTTGTGGTTTAGCTAACCACCATTCGGTGGGATTGAAAGGTATTAGTACAATTATTACTCATCCTTTTTTAAGTACTATAAATTCAGCTCGATATTTCTCTCCTCAACACATTCAAATATACATCCGAGTAAAAGAGAGAAAATGGAAGCCACTACAAGAAGACGAGTTGAAACCATTTGTGTGTTTTGCGGTACCAGTGTCGGTACTAAACCGCAATACATAGAGGCAGCACAAGAATTGGGTCGAGTCATTGCTGAACGGAATATGCACTTAATATACAGTGGAGGCAATCTTGGACTGATGGGAATTGTCTCAAAGGCTGTACATGACGGAGGCAGTCCAGTTCTGGGAATCATCCCCAAACCTTTGGCGGAGGCGAATCTGATAGGACCATCAAACGGAGAAGAATTGCTCGTGCCGGGAATGTCAGAGCGACTGGTGGAAATGATTAACCGTGCAGATGCCTTTATTGCTCTACCAGGAGGCTGGGCACGTTGGAGGAAATGTTTATAGTGCTATCTTGGGCGAATCTGAACATACACCAGAAACCCCTTGGATTGTTTAACGTTGATGGATTTTATGATTTTCTCTATGTGTTTCTTGAAGACAACCGAAGAACTGGGTTCGTAACAAACCTGTGAACGAACTCCTTTTCACAGCCAGAACTGCCCAGGATTTAATTGACCAAATCTTGGACTTTGAACCGCATGTGGACCCTATCATTTCCGAGATCAAATGGTCCGAGGACGATCGTGGTAAAAAGCGTAAACTGAATCTGGATCATAACCTCTAGTCTTTTGTATTAGTATCTTGTTTATTTTGTGTTATTTAAATAATAAATAAAAATAAAAAAATAAAAAAATTGAGTGAGAGAAGTCTTTGATAGTTAGACATATGTCTGGTGATGACATTGAATATTGTAGGGGAAACCCTAGAAACGATAAGTGCGAGACACGCTCTCTTCCGGTATCCTGAATGGATTGATCTCAGTTAGACTCACGAGCACTTGATTACAGAATCCTAGCAGTAGAAGCCTCAGTAGTTATCGAGGTGACTAGTTGAAGAGATGATGTATTAGTGAATGACTGTTTGCCTGGGTGTCCACACTTGTTTTCCGATGATATGATATATGATATGGTTGGAAATAAAGAAAAAAAAATCTCTGAGAAAAAAAATTAAAAAGAAAAGAAAAAAATAGACCACTTATAACCGATAAGCGTGAAGCTACCCATGGGCGAGTATTAGGACCACCATGAGGAGAAATGCTACCTTAAAGGGTAGGTGTGTCAAAAAAGGAAAAGAGAAAAGAAAAGAAAAAAAAAAAAAAAAATTCGAAATGAAAAGAAAGAGACAAAAGAAAAAAGACGAAAACCATATCATGTTGAGTATGCTGAAGTAATCACAGAATGTGATTAAGACATCCAGGTTGGTTAGACCCACTGGTTCGATTCTCTGAAACGAAATCACCAAGTTGGCTTACTTAAGGACTAAGCTGCGAAAGAGCCTTAGCACACACACACTAAGAGTCTAGTTCAGATCACCCATTCAGACAATCGAAATTGAGTGTATCAAGTACTTTGAAGTTTTATGGTTTCGACATGAAGCATTCGTTGAGGACGAAAATATGTTTAGCTATAAGATTGTCTCGGGAGAGCAATATAGTATGTTGAAATAAATCATTTGCATCATTATCAGTCTTTGCCAGGTATAGCACTCTGCGGGTTGAGGCCCACGTCACTATCAGTCTTTGCCGGGTATGACACTTTGGGGGGCGAGGCCCACATCTTTGTCAGAATCAGTTTTGCCGGGTATAGCACTCCGGGGGGCGAGGCCCACATCTTTATCAGGATCAGTCCGGCCGGGTATGGCACTCTATGGGCGAGGCCCACATCTTTGTCAGAATCAGTTTTGCGAGTGAGTGCAGCACTTCGGGTATGGAGACACAGCATCAATTTTACCGGGTATGACACTCCGAGTATACAGTATCAGTTTTGACGGGTTTGGTAATCCGAGAATGGAGCAGAGTCCGAGAATGAACAAACCGAGAATGGTAATCTGAGAATGGAGCAGAGTCCGGTCGAATAGAACGCGATTCGAGAATGGACCACTTCACAGTAACGGTTCGAGAATGGACCACATCAAAGTAACGGTTCGGGAATGAACCATCCCACACGATAACAGCATGTTGAAATGAACCATCACATCATCAATATCAGTTCGGGGATGAGTCCCAGGGTTGAGGCCCACATCAGTTTAGGGCGAGGCCCACACAGTATCAGTTTTTCCGAATATGGCACTCTGGGGGGCGAGGCCCACATCAGTATCAGTCTGGGGGCGAGGCCCATATAGTATCAGTTTCGGGGATGAGTCCCAGGGCCGAGGCCCACATCAGCTTCAGCATCATTTTTCAGAGATGAGTCCAGGGTCGAGGCCCACTTTAGCTACAATATCAGTTTCGGGGATGAGTCCCAGGGCCGAGGCCCACATCAGCTTCAGCATCAGTTTCGGGGATGAGTCACAGGGTCAAGGCCCACATCAGCTTCAATATTAGTTTTGGGGGATGAGTCCCAGGGTCGAGGCCCACATCTGTTACAGTATCAGTTTTTGGGGATGAGTCACAGGGTCGAGGCCCACATCACATCAGTTTCAGTTTGGGGCGAGGCCCATATCAGTTTGGGGCGAGGCCACATCAGTATCAATTTGGGGGCGAGGCCCACATCATTTTCAGTCTGGGGCGAGGCCCATATCAATATCAATCCGGGGCGAGGCCTATCAGTATAAGCTTGGGGATGAGTCACAGGCGAGGCCACACACTAGTATCAGTTTGGGGTGAGGCCACACTAGTATCAGTTTTCGGGGATGAGTCTCAGGGTCGAGGCCCACGTCAGCATCAACATCAGTAACAGTTTTGGGGATGCGTCCCAGTGTCGAGGCCCACATTATATCAGTAGTTTGGGATGCGTCCCAGGTTGTAACCCACTTTATCAGTATCAGTTTGGGCGAGGCCCATATCAGTATCAGTTTGGGGCGAGGCCCACATCAGTATTAGTCTGGGGGCGAGGCCCATATCAGTATCATTTTGGCCGAGGCCCATATCAGTATCAGTTTGGCGAGGCCCTATCAGTATCAGTTTGGGGCGAGGCCCGCATCAGTATCACTGGGGCGAGGCCCACATCAGTATCAGTTTGGGGCGAGGCCCATATCAGTATCAGTTGGGGGGAGGCCCACATTAGCATCAGTTTGGGCGAGGCCCATATCAGTATCAGTTGGGGGGAGGCCCACATTAGCATCAGTTTGGGCGAGGCCCATATCAGTATCAGTTTGGGCGAGGCCCATATCAGTATCAGTTTGGGCGAGGCCCATATCAGTATCAGTTGGGGGGAGGCCCACATTAGATCAGTTTGGGGCGAGGCCCATATCAGTATCAGTTTGGGCGAGGCCCAAATCAGTATCAGTTGGGGGCGAGGCCCACATCAGTATCAGTTTGGGGCGAGGCCCACATCAGTATCAGTCCGGGGGCGAGGCCCACATCAGTATCAGTTTGGGGCGAGGCCCACATCAGTATCAGTTTGGGGCGAGGCCCACCTAGTATCAGTTTTGGTATGAGGTCCCAGGGTCGAGGTGCCCACTACATCATCAGTTCGAGGGCGAGGTAGTCCCTATTGTCAGCGGTGTTGGGTCGAGGTGCCCCCGTTGTCAGTTGTTGTTCCGGGTCGAGGTGCCAGGGTCGAGGTGCGGTGCCACTACATCATCAGTTCGAGGGCGAGGTCCCTATTGTCAGCGGTGTTGGGTCGAGGTGCCCCCTTTGTCGGTTGTAGTCGGGTCGAGGTGCCCTGGGTCGAGGTGCCCACTACATCATCAGTTCAAGGGCGAGGTCCCTATTGTCAGCGGTGTTGGGTCGAGGTGCCCAGGGTCGAGGTGCCCCCATTGTCGGTTGTAGTTCCGGGCGAGGTGCCCAGGGTCGAGGTGCCCACTACAAAATCATCAGTTCGAGGGCGAGGTCCCTATTGTAAGCGGTGTTGTCGGGTCGAGGTCGAGGTGCCCCCATTGTTCGGTTGTAGTTCCGGAGGTCGAGGTGCCCACTACAATCATCAGTTCAAGGGGATCGGTCCCTATTGTCAGCGGTGTTGGGTCGAGGTGCCAGGGCGAGGTGCCCACTAACAACATCATGTTCGAGGGCGATGGGTCCCTATTGTAGCGGTGTTGGGTCGAGGTGCCCACGTCTGTCGGTTGTAGTTCCGGGTCGAGATGCGTGCCCAGGGTCGAGGTGCCCACTACATCATCAGTTCAGGGGTCGAGGTGCCCCCGTTGTCGGTTGCAGTTCCGGGATGCGTCCCAGGGTCGAGGGCCCACTGCATCATCATCACAGTTCACATTCGGTGGTTCGGGAACAAAGCCCAGAGGTCGAGGCACCTCGCCATCATATCAATTCAGTTCGAAGCAGCAGGTAAGTCAGGTGGCAGCTGGCGAGCCAGGTAAGTAAAAAATGCATTGCACGAACTTTGATAAGACTGTCATTGTCACACACTGCAACAGATCCCATCAAAGTGGGGGCGACTGTAGGCATTGCATTTTTGCATATCAACCAATGATGAGCCTCGAATGGAGGCACTACGTTTTAGTTGCGGAAGTTGCGGAAAGCGGTCGTCGGAAGGAAAGGGTCA